>JADLZK010010846.1:0-282967 GCA_015847255.1 Hyparrhenia diplandra | reverse complement strand
TCCCACAGCAGGCCCGATCGAAGCCGAATAGGCAGAACATGGAACATGATGGCAAGGAGATGCTCGCCCCCGTTTTTGCACCAATCATAGGGGTGTAACCCGAACCTTTGCGCTTGCACAGCACACATGGATGTGGATCCATCGAGCCATGCCCTTGCCCTGCACCTCGCTGCGTGCATATTCCCTGATCCTGTCCCCGGCCGCGCGCCGGACCCGGATCGGAGGTGTAGCACTGACGCAACGTATGCTACGCCCTCGCTCGCCTATATACGTTGCACCTTGCATGCACATACGGCCACACATACGTGCATCTCCGTACACTCGTACTACGCACGACCCACCGTTCTCCTGTATACGTAAGCGCCGTAAAATTCGCGGGCGCGACGAATGGAACGAGCAAAAGAGCATACAGCAGCCGTGCCTGGAAGATGGGAAGCGAACAAAACCATCCAGCGATGGCCGATGGAACGCGACGGCGCGGAGGAAAGCGGACGACGGCCCGAACGTGTCCCTTGGCCGGGGTGGGGTGGGAAAGCTGTGGCCGGGGGCTGGGGCGGGGCGGGAGGGCTCGGCACGGCTCAGCTGGCTGTAAAGCGGCTGGCCGAGGACGGGACGACACGCTGACATCTCCTCGGCGGCGTACTCGTACATGTGACCAGGCAGGCATTCAATGGCGATGGAGTAAACCACCCGGCCGGTAGAGTGGGGGCAGCGCAAAGGGAAAGGTATTCAACACCGTGTACCGCTCTGCAGCATGTGTGCGCGTGCCAGTAACAGAGCAGCAGTAGCTGGGCGTGGTCGCGGCTACAGGCTACAGGTACAGCTACAGTGCCCGCCGTGAAAACGCCGCAGCACTCTACCACTACCGATCGGCGGCAGCTCCGCCGGTCGATCCATCGGCTTGCCGGCAATAGGAATTGTTCTACGGCGGCGCGACGCGCTATTGCGACGCTACGTGCTTACGCCACTGCATCATTCAGAACCGTGAGCCTGTGGGTTGCCTCTCGTGCAGTGGATGGAAGGCTGCATCATGCGACCGCGTGATCAACTCGTTATTTTTTTTCAGCAAAAGAAAGAAAACGAGATGAAACCCCAACCGCTGAATCCCGCGTTTTCGCAAAAACAGCCTCCCCTGTTCATTCCTCTTGCCAAACTCGTGAGTGTGTATATATGCAGTAGTAATAGATACGGCCACAGCACCACCTGGACGTATAGGGATGTAGTGGAGCACTTTGATATTTTTGAATTTGATCACCACACGAATTAAAACAAATCGAATGGACAAATCAGTGATTATACGCTCATACGTTTCAGAAATAAATCATCTAAAAATTTTATATACTTCAATATTTATCTTCAAGTTTGGCGAGTTTTGTAGAAAATATCAGAATATTTATATCCTAAAATAATCTTGTAGAAAATGTAATGCAATCGTTCATCTAATGAGTTATTATGTTGGTTTATGGAAATCGACATTGTCACTAGAGATGGAAAGGCCAACTTAAATTGGACATATTTTAGCAAGTGAACAAGGAATTCAAATTTTGGTGTGTGTGTGTGTGATCTCATTAAACATCCAACTTACACCTACAATTGTCGGTATAAATATGTGTACAAAAAATACACTATCACTAGTGTGAAGCATATAAGCAATTTGATTAAGCCGTTTGGGCTATCTGTTAGAATCCATTTATATGCAAGGAAGGCAAATACAAGTGAGAAATGGCAAATCTACTCTCTTTTGGAAAAATCTACTCTCTTTGGAAAGATGATTGGCTATTTGATAAACCCTTTATAATTCGCTCCAGGAATTGTTAGATATATGTTTCAAAAGGATATAAGAGTAGATCAAGTAGTTGCTGATCCCTCTCAATGGTCTGTTCACAAGATGGCTTGATAATAAAATAGAGATGTGTGGCTCTTCATTCTTGAAAAATATCATCTATTAACATAAATGTTGAACCTGATATGGTTTCATGGAAATTTGGCTCTAATGCTCAGGTTTGTTAAATCAACTTAAAAGCCACGACTTTGGATGATTTTGGAATATATCATAGAAAATTTGGAAATGCAAACTTTCCGAGAATAAAAATCTTTTATGGCTTGTCATTAATAATGCTATTCTTACAAGAGAGAATATAAAAAGGAAATGGCCATGGGATCCTACATGTTGCTTTTGTAATCAAATTGAAAGTGTTGATCTTTTTTTTTTTTTTTGACGAGAAAAGTGTTGATCATTTGTTGTTCCAATGGCAAGACTAAACCTGTCTACAGGCAACTTTTGCCACCTGTTTTGTAAGTGTGAAAAATGGCTAAAACATGGGGAAAATTCCACTGGGCTGGGAATTCTTTGCTATTTGTTGGCTATCTGGAAGGCTATGAACAAAGTGTGCTTCGAATAATCGAAAAGCTGTAACACCACTATCCATTGTATGCCATGCATGCGCCTTAATAAAAGATACTGGGCCGGATTATATGTATGTACAGAGAAGGAAGTGCTCGATGATCTAGTCAATGTTGTTAAACTGTTGACAAAGAAGCAAAAAGCGCGACCAACTATAGCTGAAGGACTGATAAGCTAGAGGAACTGATCTGGAGTTGACTTTCGCAAAATGACGAAATCTTTTGTTTTTGGAAATTCACTCAAGAATGGTCGTCTGTAATCTCTTATTGATACTAGGTTCTTTTGGTTGCCTCGCTGAAGAAACAGGCTACTCTATTTTAGTCTGTTTGTATAGTCATAAGTCTGGGCTGCTGCTCAATATTGGAGTTTGACTGTCGTATGTTTCTCTGTGGTTTTTGTTCTCTGTCTTTTCAAACTCTAAACAATGTACGGTATTCCCTCGGTTCAAAAAGAGATTTATTATGTACTTTAAATAATAATAATCGCTACCACATGTTTTGTGAAAGTTAAACAAATTGATTTCTTGAAATGAGAATGATATTTTTTTATGAATAATCTAAAAATCCGATTCTAGCATAAAATGCATGTCAAATCATTTTAGAAACTAACTGAACTTATTGAAAAAATATTAACTATTTATGATTTTCTAAAATTAATTTACTTATTAAGTCGTCAACGTCAAGAGACGTATTTATACAATTGAAATATTTAAATTATAATTTTATATAAACATAACGGAACTTATTAAAAATTGTCTACGAATAGACCTTGAATTGAATAATGTCGGACTTCACCGAGAATCCGAAACTCCATGCCTCCTCCCTAACTCCCTCAAAGCAGGGGTAACTTTCTCCAATGATGCCAGGTCCACGCACTTTACCGTCTCACGCAATACTGGCTGTTTCTATCTGCGGAACCCCGGTCCCTGCCTCGCACCGAGCGTATTTATAATCGCACACTCGTATTGCGTCCTCGTCATAGGTTTGGCCACTAGTAGTTTTTTACGGATTAGTACTTTACCACACCTCCATCATCAAGCGTTTCATGTTGCTCTGGATTCCCATCTGTTTCTCGATAGTTTCTGCACGTATACAGGGTGAAAAATGTATCTATATACGCGTAGACGCGTACCACTAAGTCGACTGTACAAAACGGCTTTTGCCCCGTGCCGTTTTTCCGCAGAACGCCAGGACTCAAGGTTGCCTCTTGTTGGAGTAGTACTTACCCTAATTTATTGGTAAACATATACGCTGTACATGCATAGTACGTGGCAGGTTTTGAATACCCTACCTGTATTGTATTCGACAGGAAGTACACAGTCGGATATAAAGGCAGCCAGCCTACATGTAGCGGTACCCCCGTATTTATGACACGCGAGGGCTTCGTATAACAGCTTGGTGAGACGCCAAATGACGCTAGAAAAAATGAAGTATTTCTGTGTGTAACATGTGCTGCAGCTGACAGGATGATGAACGGCTGGCTCAGCTTTGAGGGCTGGGATTTTCTGTTTTAAAACAAAATGATAATGTGATCCTCTGAGCTTTAAAACAGATAGTATAAGCTAAAATAAGGAAGCGAATAAACGAATCAAGGAAAAGATGGGAGAAAAGATAGCAAGAGGAGAAGAAAGAAATCAAAATCAAAATGGTTAGGTGTGAGGAGGAATTCGGGGATGAGTAGTGGGGCAGCATGACTGATTTCTGCCCTTAAAAGCTCACCACCCCTACACGAGACCCTTCTCTTTTTAGTGTTTTTGAAATTGTGAGACCTTTTTATATATATCATTACTGGTCCTTCGATGGGCGTTGAGGAGGAGGATGAGTGTTGCTGGACGGGCATCTTGGCCAGCTAGGATGGCGAGGATCGAAGCTTTCTCTGAAAGGGAAAGCAGCGAGGAGCCAGTGGGTGCAGTGCTGTCCAAAGCTGGCATGGCATTGGCATTTATCTCTCTCCCTGGTGAATTCTGTATTCCCACTTCAAACCCGGAAAAGCTTTATGAAAATGGAGCTGTACGCCGAGGGCGATAGGATTTGGGAGCCTAGTATGGCTGGCCCCGTCCATATATATAACCTCCTCCTCTCTTCTCGCCTTCTTCGCCTTCGATTGCCCTTCCGGCCTTCCAACCTCCTCTCCCCTCCCCTCCTCACCTCCTCCTCTCGTGTCCTCCCTCCTTTGGGATCGATTCAGGCTGCGTGGTTGCGCCGATTGATGCGAGGGAGACAATGGCGGTGTCCTCGCCTTCTTCTGCTCCGAGAAGAAGAGGAAGTGGCTGCTCCGCAACAGGAAGGTCAGTGCCCGTCCTCCCCATGTTTGGGTTGAGTTCCCCTTTCTCTTCCACCTGAATGTTTCTTGGTCTTCAAGAATTGCACGAATGCCAAGTTTGTCCTTTTGACTTCTGGCTATGGGGAGCTGCTTCACCCTCCAAATGCTACGAGGGCGAAGAACAGTTTGGATCTCTGATGCTCGCTGTGCGTGTCTCTTGTTTGTTTCGTCAACCACAGCTTGATTCCAGCGCATTCTGTCCTGCCGCTTGCTTGTCTGTTTTGTTTTCGTTTTCTTTTCGTTTGTTTTGTTTGTCCGCCCCAGAAAGAATGATCTCATCTCAGAATGGTCAATCTTGCTCTGTTTAAGAGGAAAGGATACTGCTTTCGCTGCGGCAAATCTGATGTTCCCGTTCCGTTTGGTCAGGTGATCGACAAAGTACCTGCGGGAGGCGAGGAAGATTCTTGCGGCGGCGCCGGAGGGTGGCGGCGGGGACGCGGTGGCGGCGCTCGGCCTGGTGGACGCGGCGGACCTGTCGCCGCGGATGGAGGCCGCCCTGGAGCTGCGGGCGCGCGCGCTCCTCTCGCTGCGGCGCTACAGGGAGGTCGCGGAGATGCTCCGCGATTACATCCCCAGCTGTGGCAAGTCGTGCTCGGGGGAGGACACCTCGTCGTCCTCGTCGGCGTCCCTCTTGTCCACCCGGCTCCGGTGACCTCGGCACGATTTCCCGTGCCAAACTCCTCGCCGGACCGCCACCGCTCCGACGACGCGGAGCCTGACGCCCGTCCTGTCCGCTCCTTCCGCTGCTTCGACATCTCCGAGCTCAGCGCCCGCGTCCTCGCCGGCCTCTCCAAGAACCCCAACACGGACACCCAGTGGAGGTACGAAACCTGCAGCATTGCACCAACTGTTGGTGTCTTGATTTGGCGAAATTCACCGGCTCATTCTTGATGGTTGATGCCCATGCCATGTACAGGTACTTGGTCCTCGGCCAAGCTTGCTTCCACCTCGGCCTGATTGAGGACGCTATGGTGCTGCTCAGACCGGCCGCCGCCTGCTTCGGCGGCGTTCCGCCGCGAGAGCGTGTGCTGGTCGGACGACAGCTACGTCGTCCGCCGCCGCCGATGCGGCACCCTCCGTTCCGTCCGGCAAAACATCCAAGTCCGGTTCGGCGTTCATAATCCCGGCGATGGAGTCGGAGGCCGTGTCCCAGCCCCGGCGCACGTGAAGCTCCTGCTCCGGCGCCGCGCGGCTGCCATGGCCGCGGCGCGTTGACGCGGGCCTCCCTGCCGGGCCGTGCGCCACTCTCACCAAGATCCTCGAGGCACGCCGCGGCGTGCTGCCGCACCCGTTTGCCGCCGCCTGCCTCGTCGGCCGCGCCGCCGCGTTCCAGCCGGTGGCCGTCCCGCCGACGCCATCGCGGACTGCAACCGCGCGCTGGCTCTGGACCCTGCCTACATCCCGGGGATCCGTGCCCGCGCCGACCTCCTCCAGTCCGTGGGCGCGCTCGCCGACTGCCTCCGTGACCTTGACCACCTCAAGCTCCTGTACGACGCCGCGCTCCGCGACGGCAAGCTTCCGGTCCCGGTGGCGGCCGCAGGGCGGCGTGCGGTACCGCGAGATCGCCGCGCGCACCGCAAACTTACTGCCCGCATCCAGGGTCTGCGCGGCCGCGCGTCGCCGCCGGCGAGGCGTGCAATATCGACTACTACCTGCTGCTGGGCGTGCGGCGCGGGTGCACGCGCCCGAGCTGAGCGCGCGCACCTGCTGCTCCCCTGAAGCTCAAGCCTGACCGCGCCGTGGTGTTCGGGGAACGCCTGGAGCTCGTGGACGAGCACCGTGACCTCGAGGCGGTGCGTGACCAGGCGCGCATGTCCGCGTTGCTGTTGTACCGGATGCCCAGAAGGTACTCGTTCGTCATGTCTGCCGTTCTGGACGAGGAGGCCGCCGAGAGGCAGAGGGCCAACGACGCCGCCGCGGCCGCTGCTGCAGCCGCGGCTGCCGCGCTGGCGGCCGCTATGAAGCCGCGAAGCAGGAACCACCGGCACCGCCACGGCCGGTGGTGGTGCCTGCGAAATCCAAGGACACGGAGAGCGGCCGTCCAAGAAGCCCGCCGGGCCGCGCGCAGACGGTGAAGCCGAAGCCGAAACCCAAGCCCAAGGCCGCGGCGACAACGGCGACAGTGCCGATGCCGAAACCAAGGCCAAGGCCGCGGCGACCACGGCAATAGTGCCGAAGCCGGCGGCGGCCGTGACGTCCACAGCCCCTGTTTACCAGGGGGTGTTCTGCCGCGACATGGCGGTGGTGGGAACCCTACTGTCCCGCGGCGGCGGCTTCGACCGGGCGCTCCCGGTGAAGTGCGCGAGGCGATGAGCTGCTGACGGGATCCATCCATGGTGTCCAACACAACACATGACATGTGCGACGTGGCGTGCACCGAGACGGAGACAGACAGGTGCGAACGTGAGATCCAGCGAAGGAAGAGGTGGCGGAAAGCGGTGATGGGTTTGAATTGTTTGGTCGTCCAACTCGGTGTTGTACAGTTGGGGAAGTGGATTGGTATTGGGGTGGGAGTGGACTGACGGCAAATGGCGAGAGAGGTGAAGAAAAATTGTTGTAGGCGGTGGTAATTTTGGCTGCATCTTCATGAATGAGTTGTTACATTACAGTGCTTTTAGCTGTGGCATCGTACCGTCGCCGTCGTTGCCTCGTGCTGCAGGTTTGGTTTCACGCTGAAACCTGATCCCGGTCCGGTCACTGGCTGCTGCTGTGTGGTAGTGGTAGTACTACTGTATAGTCTTTCACTTGTTGATTGTTTTTACCGCATTGCATAATGCAGGATCAGAATCTGCACTCCGCCCCATGATCATACTGACCTCTCTACTGCCGTGCTGTGTTAACACATCATTTGATCCGTGTCTTCTCGCTTTGTTTCACCCATCTTTGCGTCCGTGTCCGGGGTCCTGGTAGCGCGTTCACAGGGCGGGGACGGAGGGCGCTCTTAAAGCTGTCTCCGTAAATGATGCACAGTGACCTCCGATCGGTTGGGGACTCTGCCCCGGTCCTCACCCCTTCAATTTCTGCAAAATTTTGTGGCCTTGCGAGGTGGCTGTGCTTGCTCTGGATATACAGGGAGAGGGGATCCATGATCACGACGCGATGAGATCTACTAGCGCGGTGGCAGATTACAGATGCCCCTCGGCGCCTGTCGCTGCGGACGCTGCAAGCTTTTGCAAGCAAGCGAAAAGCTATTTTCGGGTTTCACCGCGCCCCGCGTGGGCACCGCCCCTGGCACCGGAGTTTACAGCGCGTGTGCAAACTTTTCACTGCTCCGTGTCATGACTGAAAGCGAAGGGTGATGGGCCTGCGGGCGCAAGAATTCACTCCCGTAGCAGCACCACCGCAGCAGCTGGCGTCACGGAAATATCTACTCTACCCTACTCTAGTCGCGCAGAGGTTCTTGGCTAGCCGTCTCGTGATCGGATCCGGTTCTTGGCCAGCTGCAGATGGTATGACAGTTTTTCAGATGTTATAATTGTATTTATTTTAGGTCCGAGCGACTAAATATAAGGATTAAAGTCTTGTTTCTAGAACTAAAGTTTATGTGGTCAAGTCTAGTGTAACATGGACTGAATAGTTTTTTAAAAAATAAAGACTGATAGGCACCTTTAGTTCAAAAAAAAAAAGTTTTGCATTTGTTCGACCTATCTGGATATACTGTAGAGCACTAAGAGTACCGTAGGTAACTAAAATTCAGTGCATGGTATTCAAAACCTACTAGTCCTAAACTAACCTGAAATGCTGCCATGATGCGTGCACTGGAGCAGTGTCAACCTGTGATTGCATCAGGATTACGCGAGGCGCCATGGTGGCTCGGTGGTAGCGCCTTCGCCGTATCCGCTAGGCGATTCGTTGTCGCAGGAAGGCCCTGCTGATTCGACGGGAAGGCCGTCGCCCGTCGTGGTGGTAATGGTGACGCACGGCACGGGGTTCCTGTTTCTGAACCCGGGCACCGATGCATTCATTGTTTAATGCCAAGCTCTGAATCGCCATTGGAGCTGGTGGCGATAAGACTGACGAAACTAACGGTTGCAATACGTACGAGCGAGCACGTCGTGATGAAACGGAGCCAAACCGTAGCATGTGCGGGCCACGAGGTGATCCACGAGCGAGAGCGAGCGAGCGTCACCTCCGCTCGCTTCGGGAACAGCGTTTTGAATGATTAGGAGCAGCAGCGGCGTCGTGATTAACTTTACTATTAATCCATAATAGTCGGCCAGATTAACCCAGAAACTAATTTGGAGGGAGGATCAGGATTAGGCTCCTTTGGGGCCAGCCGGCCAGGAACGTGCTCGCTACTGCAGTGCTGTGGCCTGTGGCTGTGATCTATGGCTGATCTCCTTCGCAGTTTATATGGCGATCAGATGGTCTGTGCCGACCAGACGCTACAGTACAACAGCATCATCAAGAGGCGTCCTGACCAGATGATGCATCGTGCAACGGATCAGTAGCGAACTAACAAAACACGGGACGACTAATCTGGTGTTTTGTTTGGCTCCGTTTGCGTGGTTTCGCGTTCGAATACGTACAGCTCTGAGGCACCGGCCACGCTCGATCGGGATTAAACTATAAAAGCAAGCGCGGTCGATCCGCCGAAATCCAGCTTTCTGCTTTCCGGCACGGGTACGTGATCGCCCGATCGGATCACGCACGGGCCACTTGTTGGCCACACCATCACGAAATGCTCCATTGCATTGCCGGACCGTTACGCTAGCCGCGACGTGATCGCCATTCCGATCACCGAGCTCATTTTGATACAAGAAATATGTTTCTTTAATTTGCTTACAAAGATCGACAAAGAAAAAAAATCACATGGCGGAGTACTATACCGGCAGCGCATGCACGCGGTCGCAGGCTACAGCTAGGCAGAGGGCACGACGTGACGTGTCCTATGCTACGCCTGCCCCTAGCTGGCGCGGCTCGCCCGGGCCGTGAGGGACGACGGCTGATGATTGCGTGATAATGGCATAAACAACCAGGGCAAATTAGCTGTCAGTCTGCAAATCGGCTGACACTAGTTTGACCGTGGCGAGCAGCAAAATTTGAAAAGGAAAAATAAAAAGCGCCGGACGGGTCAAGAAGAATTTGGTTTGGTACAGAAAGCGCGTCGCGGATTTTGTTTGGTCTGAAAATGCCACGTCGAGGGCATATATACGCCAGTTGGGCACGCACATCGGCACATGACATGAGCCGGCCAAAGGCCAGCAGCCGCGTATGGTGAGAGGCACTGTGCCAAGTGCAGGGTGTGGGCTCCACGCCGTCGCAACCAACCGGCTACGGACCGAGAAGATGCAACGGCTTGCTCAGGTCACCTCATCGGCTCGTCGGGGATCAGACATGGCCATCAATGGGCTTGTCTAGTAAACTACTCCTACAGCAAGAATGGCAGCCGCTAGCTAGATCTTGATGATCATCATCACGAACTGATCTGAAAGTCACGGCTGCAGGTGGTGGTAGATCGCCGCCGCAGCTTTCAATCGACCATTTTGGTTAGGAAGGAGACTGTGGCAGCAAGTTGAGGCTCACATGCCCGTTGGCCGGGTTTCTGTGGCTGGCAGGAGCCAGTGCACTGGGCCGGCACCCCTGCCGTGCACGACACACCGTGACAGATCCGCCGCCGGATCACGGGCCGGCTCCCTCACTAGTCACTCCGTGGTGCCTTCTCACGATTTCCATATGGCCTTGCCGGGGCCGGTTGGTGAATGGTCGATCGATCGGGCAGCGGCGGCGGGTGCAGTACTGAAATCTCGAGCTGCGGTACGTAGAGGCGTTATTCTGAATCGGGCAGAGGCGGCGTGCGTTCGTTGCCGTGGAACGAACGAATCGAAGGTTTAATTCCTCTGCTACCCGGCAATGGCACGTTGTACTCGTACAGGAGTAGCCCGGTACTCCTAGTAGGTGAGTGGTGAGTGCTCCAACCATGCGTACCCCTACGGCGCGTCCCTGTGACATCGGCGTTATTCACCAATCCATTTGCAGAGTAGAGGTTGATCTCTTGAGATTTGGATGCAGCTAGCTAGCTGCTAAGCAGTCCCTACTAACACATGGTGGATATGGATTATCTATGGCGCGAGCAGATAGAACAGTACCTTGCGAGACTTCGTGAGTCGCGTCGCGTTCAGCGCAGATCGATCCGACTTCAGTGAAGGACGCGCGGGTGGTAGCGGGTTCGTTATGGGCATGGTCATAGTACTTGACAGGATTACTCGAGCTGCGTCTCGCACTGTAAAACGAAACCAATAGTACGACCACGACTTGTACGAGATCGACCCCGATGGAAGCAACCGTTACCAACGGAAGCCGGTGCACGGCGTGGCCAAATTCGGCTCCACCAGCCGCGGCCTGCGCATCCAGCGCACAGTACGCGCGTCTACCTGATTCTACGGCCGGTCTCTGCTCGGTCTCACGGCGCCGGTACACGTCCAGATCGACCCCATCGGCCACCGCCACAGGCGGCGGCGGCAGCTTCGACCGACGCGACGCGAGTTATCCATGGCGGGACCAGCAGGTAGCACTTGTCCGGCCACGATTGGCCGGGACTCATATTCACGATTGATTCGTTCATGCACGCAAAAGGGGTTTTACACTGACACCGTGCGTGGGTATCGCCATAGCCGGGAACGCCTTTTTGCACCTCACTACCTCCCCTCCGGCGAACAAGGCTGCACGCAGCGGCACTAGTTTACGACTCGCCACGCGTGTGTGGGGTTGGTGGTTTTCTTTGGGGGCAGCAGCCAGCAGGTCGCGCGCATGTCAACGACATGCACGCACGGGGAAGAGAGCAAGAGACCCCGCTGGTTCGGTCTTCGCGTCAGCGCGTAGCTTTCCAGACCATCCCTTATTCCCGCTGTCTTCGAGGCACCAGCGCACCGCCGCCGGTCGGTCGGTGGCCGGGGACGGGCGAGGGCGGGGAGACATTCTGATTCTGGAGCGCCGCCCGCTACGATTGATTGATTACGTAGCCATGGAATCGGTGAAGTCATCGATCCGACCGCACCGCGCTTTGTCTTGATCGGTCGCACCACAAACAAGGGGAGAAAGGCGCTATCATGGCGTGTTCGAAGTTGTTCTCATCGTCGATATACTGCTCCACTGACCTGCTCGCCGGCTCTCCGTGTTTACGGCAGCTCATTTCTACTCAAACTGACCGTGCAGAGAAGCGCTACGATGCCTGTGTATCGTCAAGGAGTATTTTTGTTGTCGTGAAGGAGTATTTTTGTTCGTGGAGTATGATTTTATACGAGACATAAACAATAGCACTACTTTTTCTTTCTTTGAATGTCAACTTCTATAAGCTCATATACTTTAATTAACAACGTGCAAATTATATATAACCTTTACAGCTTGAATTTTGGGATTATCTCTAATTCCAAAAGTACAAGTGGCTACTAAAATTCAACAGTATAGACCTATTTGTGTCTTTAATGTCAGCTTTAAATTTTTTACAAAAGTTGCCACCAACAGACTAAATAATATAGCCAAGACCGTGGGGTGAGTTCTTCACAAACCGCCTTTTATACCGTAATATCATGGAAGTAGTAGTTATTCTACACGAAACTGTCCCATGAGTTGCACACCAGGAAACGAAATGGGGTCATTTTTAAAATTAATTTTGAAAAGGCCAATGATAAAGTGAAATGGTCTTTCCTTCCAAAGAACTCCACGCATGAAAGGTTTTTCGCCAAAGTGGTGTAGATGGATTGAAGGAATGGTCACCGGGAAAGTGTGGCGATCAAAGTTAATGACGAAACTGGTCCTTACTTCCAGACTAAGCGAGGGCTCGGCAGAAGGAGATCCTATGTCGCCATCTTATTTAACATTGTGGCTGATATGCTAGCTCTCCTTATTAATAGAATAAAGGCAGATGGTCAAATAAGAGGCGTAATCCCTCGCCTATAGATGATGGCTTGTCAACTTTGCAATATGATGAGACCGTTGTCTTTCTTGATCATGACCTCGAACAAGCAAAAGAATCTAAAACTTTTGCTTTGTGCTTTCGAGCAATTATCGTGGCTAAGGATCAATTTCCACAAGAGCCAAATCTTCGCTATGTTGAGGCTAAAGAGATGGAGGAGTTCTATACCAATCTCTTTGGTTGTAATGCAAAGCAATACCCTTTTAGATATCCAGGGATTCCAATGTACCATAGGAAAGTCCTTAATTCTGAATGGAGACAAGTTGAAGAACGTTTTGAGAAAAAACTCTCTTGTTAGAAAGCCAAGTACCTTTCGTATGGGGACGCCTTGTCCTGCCTTCAATTCGTACTTAGCAGCCCTACCCATGTTTATGATGTCTTTCTTTTGAAATCCTTTAGGAGGTGCTAAAACACCTTGACCATTACAGATCAAGATTTTTCTAGCAATGATCATCTGAGAAACATAAGTATAGACTTGCCAAATGGGACATCTTGTGTTGCCCCAAGGACCAAGGAGGGCTTGGGATCCTAGATCTACATTTACAAAATAAATGCTTACTGGCTAAGTGGTTGGTGAAGTTGCTAAACACCGATGGCATGTGGCAAACTTTAGTAACAAATAAATATCTAAAATCCAAGTTCCTCACCCAAGTACAAGTCAAAACCTTATGATTCGCATTTCTAGAGAGGTCTCATGCGTATCAAATATGAGGTAATGGCCAATGGTTCCTTCAAAGTACTAGATGGGACCAAAAAACTCGGTTCCTGGATGACACACTGTAGGGAGTGGTGCCACTTAAATTTAAATATCCATCTCTTTATAATATTGTGCGTGATCCTCATGCAACTGTGGCAAAGGTCATGGCCGCAAGCCCCCAATGTTTCTTTCGAAGGGCTTTGGTGAATAATAAACTGTTAGGGTAGCAAAATCTAGTAGCACAAACTGCTCATGTTGATATGGTGGATGGTTCGATTCCTTTAAATGGAACCTAACTAAAACTGATTATATGTCGCTCGATTTTTTTTTTTTTTTGCATCTTATTGACACACCACCTCCGCTTTAGACATAAGATGGTCTAAAAATTAAAGATTCCTCTAAAGATTAAGATATTTCTTTGGTTTCTTCGAAAGTGAGATGTTCTAACTAAAGATAATCTTGCTAGTAAAATTGGAAAGGTAGCCTCAAATGTTGTGGCTGTAATAGGGAAGAGACTATTCAACATCTCTTCCTTGATTGTCCTTATGAGGATGGTGTGGAGGATTATCTTCTTTTCCTACTGGTTTTGACTCTTCCTAGATCAATAAGTCATATGTTTGGGAATTGGCTTGCTAATCAACAGAGTAAGATTAGGAAATTGACCTGGCCGGGGTTGCCGTTGTATGTCGGGCTATTTGACGCCTGTCGAAATGATATAATTTTTAGCAATGTCAAAGTAAATTCAATTTTATCGGGTTATCTTCGTGTGAGCGCATCGGGTACGCTTTCGGTGCAGTAGCCGGCGTGATGAGCTGAGCCAAGAACACACTCTCTCGTCATGAGCAAAAAATATTGAGATAATTGCTTTGGAGATTTCTAATGGAGGGTGGAGGCACATTTATGGTTGTGCTCTTTTTCGTTTGAAATTTTGTAATAAAAGACTGTGTACGCCGCCGGGCGTAGAGTCGGATGCTATTCATCCTTTATCTAAAAAAAATTATCTTAGGGTGAACTTTTTAAAACAAATTCTATGATCCTACACTCTATGGATATCTAGATTTTGATTAGTATCATATAAATGTTTGACTTTTGACCAAATTATAATTCCTACTTTATAATGTATAATAGTACGATATAAAGGGAATACAATCGGACGCATCTTGGCTGACGATCCGATCCACATGCAAGGACAACAATATGCTTTCATGGAACCACAACAACAACCATGCTTCAGTGTAAGTACGTTCAGTCCACCCACAATGTACGCATCATCTCGGACAGACTAATTATCACAAATTAAATAGGCGAGCAGGTACGTACGCGCACTGTCATGCAACTGAGCGGGTGCGTGCATTCATGGACCATGCATTGCATGCGGTGCCCAGCCTACCTGCACTCTCAAATTCTTTTAGCCCGTAATTTGGGTACCAGTGTAGCAGCAGAATCTTCAGGTACAACAAGGCGATCTGAGCCTTTAAAAATCCCTCGCCGGGTACTTCTAGTGGCTACCAGGCAAGGAGATTAGGAACTCGTACAGCTATCTAACCCAAGCATACGTCACCTCATTTTCGAATGAGTAGTATATATATATACAAATCATCAGCGGATCGACTCCAACTTGTGCGACAGGTAATATTCAATGTCTCTCGTCCAAATGAAATGATCCATTGTCTACGGCGTGTGGTGAGATAGTATGGAGATTAGTACACTGTCATGTCATTAAACTATCTTATCTCATCATCACTTCTTTAACTGGTCATGCATGAACATTGCACAGTGGCACAGTGGTTCAGACAGATACCGTTCCTCCTGCTCGTATTGGCCATTCACAGCCTAGAAAACACTCACCCTTTGCGTTTTTTCTTTTTACTACACGTCAGCATGGAGCACAAGCTGTAGCAGATACGCTACAAGTCTACAACGACTATACATGCACCACAATCTGACTTGCTGAATAAAGTGTGGTTACACATCCAAATTTTATTGGAGCTTCAGGCCACTAGGAAGCAACAACTTCAAGCTTACTATTGATATTGCTGGTAATAGTAGACACTAAGTTGCCGATGCAACTTATTAATTGGGCTTAATGAACTGTCACCCTAGGATGCCCATATCTGCAATTCTGCACCACAATGATTTGTGTGACTCAGAACTACTGCTCATACACTACTAGTGGTTGTAACAGTATTAAAACAGCTATTAGTAGTGGGCAGACTGTGTGGGCAACAAGCAGAACCGTACCACCAGAACTTCAATTCACCTCTTTATTTGTTCTGTTTTTCTGCAGTGATCTCAAATTAAACTGCTACAATTTATAGTTCTCTCCCCATCGAACCTGAGCTATAAATTACGTAGCATTTTTAGCTTTTGTTTCTTTGATAAAATTGTTTGTTGCCCTACAACAGAAATTTATGATTTTTCACATGAAAAGGGGGTACTACATACAACAACCATATGCAAAAGTAGTAATGGTGTCCAACAACAATAACCGCTAGCTGCACAAAAGGAAGGGCACATAAATCTAGCAAGGACCACGCCGTGAGAGAGAAAAAAGGCAAAGGCCTAAAGCAGCAGTGTCATACGTGTTGCCGCCCAGAAGGTCGAAAAAGGATACGCACGTACGTATACGCTGCAGAGCAGAGCAGAAAAATGTGCATTCTCCAGGAAAAAAGGCTCCATTGATTAAATTCATAGCAAGCAAAGATCTACTCTTGTTTTGTACTGTACTTTTAGATAGTAATGACTCTTAGTTTGTACTAGTTAATTTGAGATCGATCCAGATCGAGCGAGGGACTACGGTTACTGTGGTAACAGAGCCACAGTTCGTACTAACCGTATTAGTTTGGCAAGAATCTATAGAGCGCGCGTGCATTGATGGGAAGCATGGGCACGAAAGAGTGGAGGGGCCAGGACGGACAGCCGTGAAGTGTTTTTGATGTGCCGATCGATCATGTGATCAAAGGAGCGTTGTGTCAACCAATGGTATGATGGAACTCATGTGAACAGCATCTGATCTGAACAATGCAGTTGCCTCGCTCATCACAAAGAGCATATGACTTCCAACACTTTGTACGTCCCCGGCCCCGGCCGGCCTCATCTCTTGTTTTTAATTCACAGATGATGATACATGCATGTAGATGTAGCGTAGAGGAGGTTATGCCGTTATGGTGACCGCGTACACGCCATGTGTAGCAGATTTATTATCTTGAGGATTCAGGGACTCTAGCCACACGATGACACGATTGGTTTAAACTAATAATCCGGTACATAGAAGATAGAGGGAGGCGACGGGTCTGTACTGTTTCAAAATTTGCATGTATATTGAGTAGAACCGTGGAAGTATATATATCCAATCTTTGTAATCGACATCATAAACTGTAAATTTATACATACTAGCATCTATTAAATTTTTAGCCCATGTCAGAGTCCGGGTTGACGAATTAGTACAGACAGACCAGATCGTTGTGATCTAATAGTACATAGTACTATATGTAGCAGTAGCAAAATAGAACAAACGTGTAGAAAAAGGCAGTCTTGACGCGCGCTAGCTGCTTCAAGTAACACAAGAATAACAGTACGGCCATACTGGTAGGCGGTACTGTACTTGCTTCTCAAACGGTGGATTACGCTTAACCAACAGTACGGCCATAATGGTAAGCACGCTAGCTAGGCGTCAGATGTGAACACAGCCCAGCCAATAATGAGCCGCTGAATTGCACAAGGACCTTCCGGCTGGCAAAATTCCGTCTCTTTCCTTTGGCACGCATGCTTTTTTGCTCTCTGCTCGTCGGTTGAATTCGAGCTGGTTTTCGCAGCTAGCTAAAAAGCCGCGGATTAGATTTATATTAGCATTAGCATCACCCTGATCTGATGCTGATGAGTGATGCTTGGTACGGAGTACTAGCGTGTTTAGTTGGTACAAATATATTGCTTAGGATCTTGAAGAATTTTTTGTTTGTATTTGGAATTATCGTCTTCTACCACACGACTAACTTGTACTCAAAAGATTCGCCTCCTTTTCAGCCTAAATTACGCAATGGTTTTTATTTACCACATTTAACGCCCCATTTATACGCCAAAAGATTTGATGCGACGTAGTGATTTTTTGGTTCACTTTTCACCACCTAAACAGGGCGTGACGCACGCATCGGATTCGACTCGTTCCAGCTGGAGGCGACGGCGGCGTAGTGGTGGATGGAGGAGCTCTCTGTCAGCACATGGCTCCTTGACTTAGGCCTGCACCCCTTCCCCACCTACGAAAGCAAGGGATTTGTAGCCTGTACTTGTCTTGATGAGACTGTTTTCTTTTTATTTCTCCTGTTCCTTGCTTGGTCGCACGTGACAGCGGCGTGACTGCCACACTGTGCAACAGTCTTGTATTAGGTCGCTCATGGCAAGGAATATTGGTTACTAATACTAACAATAATAATTAATCACAATATATTAGAGCAACGGACTCTAATGTTCAAGACGACGCATTACATAGTACAATTGTTGCCCATTTCCACACACAGGGGTTTGCTAACCATGTCCATGGGCCGTGGCGGCCCAAGCCCATGCCGTGGCGATGATTTGCTCCATGGCAACCAGGGAAAGACGACGACGCTGTTGCACATGCAGACATGCTCCTGTACGCTGGCCCCGTTCTGGGGTAGCCGGGTAGGCAAACCAGGAAAACTGGATAGGAACGAACGAGCGAACGGGAGGAACCAACCTGCTGCGAACGAAAACCGACAGGTCCATTGCGAAATTCCCGTTCCCGGCCCGGCCTGGGCTGAGCACCAACGCTGTGCCAGAGCCAGAATTGTTGCCTGCTCTGCTCTGTTTCCGTTGGGACGCTGTTCCACTGTTCCAGCCAGCGGGCGCGCATGCCTACGCGCCGGGCCAGAACAGAACAATCTTTACTGCCCCCTTTTCTGCCTCTTCTTCAATACCGGGGCGAAGAGAGCACTAGAGCAGCAACCAGCAAGTGGGGTGGAGACGTGGAGTGCAAATGGAAGGGAAGGATCATATCGCACCATCCTTTTCATCCATGGCGTTCCTTCGCGTCGTCACATGCGCCGGGCGGACCGGCCACTGATATGATGGCTCCACTGCACCCGGCTGGCTTTCTAACGGATTGGTATAGGTTTATATTAAAAATAATAAATAAATGCCGAAGTGGATTAGTCCAGAGGTTCAAACTACCGCCCGGCCCACAAGTTTCTACTGGGCTGTTCAGATGTTCTCGGCCCAACGCACATTCATGCAGTGCAGTCGGTCTGGATTTCTGGACACGCGTGAGACGGAATGAAGTTCCAGGGAAACACTGCATGCAGCCTGAAGAAATTCAGTGCACTAGCATCGCACCATATAAAAAGCCTAACAAAAAGAACAGACAGCACGAGCGTGAATTCATGACGAAAGAAACGCTGAGCCGGCATTTCCGAGAACATACAGTGGCTCCAGTTATTATTAGCACATTTTCTGTTCGACAATAAATAAAAGAAGGGTGTGGCATTAATCCACACTACATAACAGAAAGATCAGCTTCGCCTGGATCCTCCTCTGGCCTTGCGTTCAGTACCTCTAGTAGTACGCTTCGGCTTGGGTTTCGGTACAGTGCACTTGGGGCACAGCCAATCGTCGTCGGGGACAGCGTCAAGCGGAGGGTCGCAGCAGTCGATGTGCATGCCGATCCCACAGCCGGTCTCACCGTCCTCGTCGCCACAGATCAGCATCACCTCTCCCCGGTCCTTGCTGCCGCACACCGAGCAACTCAGGTCATCCGGATCGTCGTCCTCATCATCGTGTTCCGAAGGTTCTGACTTAAACATGGCCATCTCCGAATCGTCGTCATCTTCCGACGGTTCTGACTTCACCATGGCCATCTCCGAATCGTCGTCATCTTCCGACGGTTCTGACTTCACCATGGCTATCTCTAGCTGGTTATTCATGAGTTTCTCAAGGGACTTGTTGGCCAACTGGTTCGTCTTGAAGAGAACATGCCGGTTGAGGGGCTGGCCAGGCTTGCAGACATACTCAACCAGATAATCCGCGCTGACACAGGGAATACCGTGACTGATGAATTTCTGAACCCATGCGTCTGCTCTTGGTATGATCTCTGATACTACGCAAAAGTCAACTCCGAGTCTAGGAATCGAGTGTATGGTGGCGATGTTGCTAAAATGGTGCCATCACCAGCTTTTACCGCACGCTTTACTGTGTCCTGGAAACAAAAGGAACTCTAGATTTAGAAAATGCGCAACAAAAATCAAACCCCAAAGTAAATAAGATAATAGGTGATTTTGACCTATAGTGCAACATGCCAACACTAGTTTCCTCAGGCACCTTAGTGCCACAAGGCTGTTGGCAAGCAAGTTGACTATAAGCAAAGAACTATTACCAGAGTTGGTGATATGAGCTGACCATAGACAACGATCTGCATTCCGTAGAAGGCGCCGTGACCCATCTGCTGCCTTATATTTCGCCATTTTCTGGGAGCGCCAAGGCTGATTGTCTGTCCATCATTAAAGCCTGTACCAAACCATTCAAATGGTTCTTCATCCACGAACTTGCCAGCCTCAATGCATGAGGTCAAGTACTCGCTCTTGAGTATCCACCTAATTGGAGAAAGAAGTTGTGACTATGTGACCATTCAGGTTTTGTGAAAAGACAGAACTTTGCCACACAATCTAAAAAAAAACGACAAAATTTTGACATAATAAACTAGCAAATAAAGTTAATATGTTCAAGCAGGCCATATACTTGCATCCATATCTTTCATTTATAAATGGTCATATAATTGATGATAATAAGTATTTTAAGATGTAAAGTTTGTAAACTCTTAGCAACCTAGAACATAGTCCTGACCTGCCTGCTGCAGCTGCTGCAAAGAACTTCTCAGTTCTCCCTCAGTGGGTCTTGAGCAATGAAATGTGTTGCTTGGTATGACCAATGGTGTGAATCCCTACAAACTCGTCCCTTCAAGTGTCTAAGTATTGAGTGATAACCCTTTCTCTGCTGACGATTTCCACTTAAAATAAATAATGCAGGTTCACTCGTGATCAAGGTTCCAGATTCACTTATTTTTTCCATTTGGTGCTTCCAGAGCACAAAGCGTGCTTTTCTTCTTTGATTTTGCATCAGATGTGGAACACAAACTGCCAGTTCTATTTGGTTTAGAGTTGAGATCGCTACAGCATAGTCTGTTCTCGTTTTCATGAACAGAATTCAGAACTTGATTTCTTTTGCTGCTTCTCAACTTAGAAATATATGGTCCTTGCTTGTCTACCATGCAAGAATCTTGGCAAAACAGTCCAGATACCTCTCTCACATCCTTATTGGACTTCTTGGATTCTGGATCAGCAGTTACTTTGTTGATATTGCACGAAATCCCTTCAGTTCTCTTTGATGAAAAAGCTTTTGTTTCAGATGTAATGGCACTACCAATTTTGCTAAACTTGCTGCCAGACTTGTCTTCTACAGTTTTTATTTTCCTCTTGGCAACCGCATTCCTAATTCTGGCATTTGATACGGTCTTGGGAGAAAGTGTTTCACAGTCATTAACACTTGCATGACTAGAAATCATTTTAGGCCAGACTTCATCTTCAACATTGCCTGCGGGAAACCAGTCATCAAACAGTGAATCAGCAGCCACTGTCTCAGTTTTGACCATTA
The DNA here is from genome assembly GCA_015847255.1 of Hyparrhenia diplandra. Classification (NCBI taxonomy): domain Eukaryota; kingdom Viridiplantae; phylum Streptophyta; class Magnoliopsida; order Poales; family Poaceae; genus Hyparrhenia; species Hyparrhenia diplandra. The sequence continues at coordinate 261,970 of JADLZK010010846.1, read as the reverse complement.
ATGTAGCATTGCTCGCGTTGGTGTCAGATTTCCATGATCTCTTTGCAGCTCTATTCCTTACTCTTGTGTTTGGTATTTTCTTAGGTGAATTTGTTTGTTGTTCATCAGCTTTTGCAGCGTCAAGATTTTTTGGGGGGTTTATCTCAATATTTTCTCGAGACATCACTTTACTGAACTCCAAACTAGACTGTGCACCATCTATCTTGGTGCAAGCACTCCGTGTCCGCTTTGCAACAGTATCTGTCACTCTACAAATCAGGGATTTCTTTGGAGGATTTGTTTTGAGTTCAGCTGCACATGCTGTGCTGTCGCCATTTTGGAGACTGGGTCAGCATGCTCATGATGAATCACTTCGACAGGCTTAGGATTCAGGAACAACTTTCTTATCACTGTTGATAACTGACCCTTCAGACTTAACATTAGCACTCCGATGCCTCTTTAAACCAGCAGTCCTCCTTATAGTAGTGGGTGCTTTCTTTGAATAACTCGTTTCAGCCTGAACATTCCTAGAAGTGTCTTGAAATTGTTTTGTGCTTTCTTTCACAGTGGCATCAGACAACACCTTCTCAAGTTCAGAATTTGATGCCACTGCCACTTCATTACCATTCACTTTGACTGGATCGGCTATCCTGTAGCCAGCATTTCCACAAGAGGGCACTTTTTGTGAATTACTTGAACTGTGTACAGATTTTTCATGTGCCTGATCCTTTGTACAGGCATTTCCTATCTCATTCAAGCAATCTTGATTTACTGCACTACCACTAATTTGTGTACTTTCCGCATCTTTATTCTGAAACTGAAAACCTGCATTTGATTTTCCATCTTCAACAGAAGAACTCATGGTGCATTTACTTTCTGTCGTTGCTTTGAATGACATTCTTGACTTCCGTAAAGATTTTACATTCTTATCACTTGAAGAACATTCAGGAAGCTTGATTCCACTGATGGGACCACCATGCTTGAGTGAAGTCTTCCTAGATCTTGTTTGTCTGCTTGTAGAAAAGCTAGAGTGTTGCTTTTCCAAATTAACAGCATTAGCTTCAACAAGATTTATCCTTTCAGATGAAACATTTGCTGTTTCAGATGCATCGCTCAGTCTACTCACAAATGGAGAATCTAAAGGACCAGTTTCTGACACCAGGTCTTCCTTTTGCAAATTTAAGCTAGCTGGGGAGGCTAAGCTCTTCCTTTTCTGAGCATATGCACCATCTAGTCCATCCTCACTCTTATTGTTGTTCTTGCCTTCAATGCTCTGAACATCAGCATGTTCAACAACCTTTTGGTGTCCCATTTCTAATGTAGAAATATTGGGGTAACCCCTCAGTGTGCTTTCTTCAGCCCTCTGAGGTGATGCCATATGGTTAACTGAATGCCCTTCATGTAAAAATGACTTCCGAGAGGCCTTTTTTTTATTGTTACTTCTGTTCTTGATGCTGTTGGACATGGAATCACCCCCAGGTTTGGGATTGGACTCATGATTGTTGAGCTTGGCATCGGCATTTAACTGACCAGCTGCTGTGATATGAATACCTGAGTGTCCATCCTTCTCCTGATGTTGCCATCTGTCAACTTTTTGATGAATCAAGCTCATCCACAGACTGATTTCCTCTCAAAGGGCTGGTCAATAAGGCTTGAGCAACATCGGTTTGATCAGGACTCGCAGAATATTTTCCAGAAACATGATCTGTATGGCCTTTTTAGAATACCCAGGGTCCCATTTAAGGTATCTACATGATGATTTCTGAAAACAGTCATTTTGCTTGTGCTTGGAGGACCTAGAACACCACTTGCACAGTCCCGTGTCCTTGCATCAGTATATTTTTTTCTTTAACTTCCTGCAAATTCGGGCTATTTGAGTTCCTTAATATATCTATCTTTGCAGCGAAGATCGAACGGGTGTGAGTATATCAGCTTTGGCAGAACTTGCCAAAAACCAGAGGCAGGACTGTCTTGGCCTGTAATATCATGTGTCTTGCCATCTGCATCTTCTATATTCATGACATCAGCCTTAGCAGAAACTGCAACCATAGAGTTGGCACTGCTTTGGCCTCTAATATTATGTGTTTTGTTGTTTGCATCTTCTGTATTTATGATTTGAACAGGAGTGTTCAAATTCGTTCCTGCCACCACCTCTCTGGTACCACTGTGAATGATAGATGGTCACTTTGATAAATCAACATCAGGCTTCGTAAAAGTTTCCTCGTAACTTTTTTCAATTGAAAAGCGCACCTGACACTGGGCTTATTGTTCAATGACCCTGGATCTGATGCTTCTGCTTCATGCTCAGAGGCAATGGCTTGTGCATCCATTAACTCTAGCTCCCAACCACTGTGAATTAGTTTTCAATGCATTCTATTAAATTGTTATACCAGGACGGAACCAGATCTAACTGGGATTTTTTAAAAAAAATACCAGGAAATTCAAGGGAAAAACAAAGAACAAGTACTGGAATTATACTTACCTTTTGCTATAATCACTGACTGGGAGAATTTTCCATGCCTTTAAGCTGAAATAATGAAGAGGGTGAATCAAAACATAAGCAATCCGATTAACATATACATATTGGCTTTCTAATAAATCAGGAAAGGTGGTTTTGAAATACCAGTCTTCCAACCACCGGTGATTAACAAGTTTGATGTTCACCTTTTTCGCAACCTCATACTTGTCACCTAGCATTATATGGAAAATCCGCATTATATGCAAAATCAAGGTATGAAATTCAGCCACACATAACAAAACTATCTAGTATCATGGTATATGCATAGTCAAAGAACTAAATGGCCAAAAACAGACATCTCATAGACATAATGATTATATTGTTGCATCACTTCGCTTAAGGTTTTTTGGATGCTTTGTAACGTCAAATAACATCTGGACAAATGGTACAAATTTCCTACAGTTATGTATCACGAAAATACAAAACATGGTTCATAAGGTTAAACCTCTGTATAGTTCACATACAAATTAAACAGGAGAAAGGTACAAATTGTTATGATACCAATGAAATTCTACAACCGAAAAACAAATGATGAGCTACAGATGGTACATTATGGACAAACTTAGAAACATACCTCCATTAGTAATTAGATATAAGACTCTTAACTAATGTTTAGAATCATTTATTAGAAATAGCATTGTGCATCTCACATTAAAGTAGATGAAACCAATATAAGGATTAGTCCTGCCATTGGATATTTGTACCCAGTCCCCAGATAAATACCTATGTGCAATGGGTAGGGCATAGGTACAAATCGGTCTACCAATTAGGGTATGGGTATTCACACACATGATCCATTTGTCCAATTTTATCCATAGCCCAGCTGCTTCTCTTGATATTTGTGAGCGGCTGAGGCGCTGAGCACCATTGGTTCCTGAAGCTGGGACAATCTGTTTCTACATTTTCTTGTACCCTTATGTTGAAGTATATAAGTCAATGCCCCCCCCCCCCCCCCCCTCCCTATCAGCTTAACCTTAGCTTTGGGTTTGGGCGTGGGTGGTCAACGCATACCCCCATAACACACACACACACCCAACCACCACCACCACCACAGAAACGGCATGCCTAGGTTTGGTAGACAAGTACAGGAAACTAGCTATGAAGTTCCATGAGAGGAAAGAGCAAAAGGTGATTTTCTTGTTATTATAACAAAATTCAGCATAATATCTATAAGTATTGCACGGTTTGACTGATAAAAAGAAATAACACACCTTCAAATTTATAACAAATCAAGTGAGTCACCGCATTTGCTATCAAAGGTTTTGAGAACCGTGCTCCCATCAAAGAAACCATTTTCTGCATCAAAACATTAGAAGAATAATGTCTCAAGCACAACTATAGTACCCACTTTTGTGTGAACACAACACATTAGTTTCTTATTGAATTCAGAAGTGGAATGCACAAAAAAAAATGCAACTAACTTTTTGTTTCTACTCCTTCCAGTTCTGAAAAGGTGGCCTTTTTTAGTTCAGTGCAGTCGAACTGTTTAAACTTTGGGTGTGGATATATCCTGTTTGGTGAAATGATTTTACATTCATACTCATATAGATAAAACTGGGAGGGTGCTACCGTCATGTCTTCGCGATGGCTTTTTTGGTAACCCGTCAAGCATATAAGCAATGATTGAGCACCTGGTATTCCGTTCAAATGTCTCATCGGCCAATAAATAACCTGGAAAAAGATGAGCATAACGGGTCACAAAACTAAACGTTGGCTCTGATGAAGAATGGGAGCACAAGTGCCCAAGCAATTAGCAGCAAAGGCCGACCCTATCAGGGTCAGCAAGCACCCCGCGATCCAAGCTGTCCTCCACCCACAGCCCGTTGACGACCTTCTTCCCTTGCGCCCGCGCGGCCACGCATGTCGGGTCATCCTGCGAAGAAGAACTAAATCAGAGCCCCGTCCCCCACATCCAAGCTTTCCAAGTAAGACAAAGGAGGAACCAATCTGCAAACCAAACAAACTCACGTAGATGCGGTTCCACACGACCACGTGTGTGCACCCGTTGCCCGTCGGCCCAGCGTCGGCGCCGCCGCGCCGCATCATCTCCGACCGGTACTGCACACGGAACGAAGGACGCCGTCGGAACCTATCAGCCAGATTGCTGCGAACCGCGGCCAAACTGGGGCCGCGAAAGCAAAATGCGAGGACGAGGCGCGGGGTGCCACGCACGCACCTGGGAGGCGCCATCGCTGTTGAATCCGACCAGAAAGAAGCGGACGCCATCGAACAGGCGCTCGTCGCCGGTGTCGTCGTCCGTGCCAGGCGAGGCCATGGCGGGCAGTGGAATAGCGGGATCTAGTGGGGCGTGGATTCGTTAGGATTTGGGATTGGGGGTTTGGGGATTGTCTTTTTTTTTTTTTTTTCCTTGCTCGAGCTGCGCGCGCGGCTGGGGATGGTAAATCTCGAGAGGTCACTAGGGCACGGGAGGGAGGGGAAATCAAATGCGGATCTGTGTTCCGGAGGGAAATGAAACTAATCTTTTGGCCCGGGAGGGTCGGTAATGGGCCTTTTTTTTTCTTCTGTTATTTGGACGGGTGGGAGAAACGAGCTGAAAGGACAGGTGCCTAGCTGGGCCGCTGGACATTGGGCCGGAATAACGGCGCATGAAAGTTCCTTCCTTGTCAATCTTGTCTTTTTTTTTTTTTTGGACAATATGTCGATCTTGTCTTGTTGGTGTTAGTCGACGATTTGTCCTCCATGCCTCGGCCTCGCCTTCGCTGCCTTCATCGGAGGTCTCGCCCGATCATGTAGCTTTCGCGGTGATCGTCGTCTGGGCCCGGCGGTCCACATCAATATTCAATATCGCAGTTGATGATGATAGCCAGCCAAGTGCAGGGCCGATGGATACGGCAACACACGTAGTACGGAGAAATGGTAGGTGTGCGTTGATCCGTCGCGCGCTCATGCGGTCCGTTCCGTGCAAACGAAAATTCGACGCCACCGATGGCTAACTAGATTTTTTTTAGAAAAGCGATGGCTAGGATGGCTTGCTTGAAAACTCGGTGCTGGTGGAGCATGGAGTCCTTTTATGCATCTGTACGACACAGAGAAGGGTTTAAAAACTCCTGTTACCATACCATGTAGTACATGTTGTTTTTAGGATGACCATCTGGATGAAATCAACGTGGTTTAATCACTGCAATAGTACAAAGGATGAATTACACTGACATAGACTTTTGTTGTCACTAACAACGCTTTCAAATACTCCTAATTGGTTGGTGAACCATCCGCAATGCCTTTTGTTAACTCTGTATATGAAGCAGCAGTGAAGACATTTGAAATTTGTTTGCGGTTATTGTAATGAACATGTTGTGCAAAGCTGTGCTATGGAATTATATATATGCTAGTTGGGGAATATTTTATTAGTTCTAGTGAACCTTTTATCCATTACAAGTGGAAAAATGCTTTTAAATGTAACAACTACATTCAAAACTAAAACTAAATTACCTCTTTTCGAAATGATTCGTCAATCTGTCAGACAAACGTATTAATTAACTATATCTTCTTAAGTTTTGTTCTCGCAACCCCTATATAGAGATTATTCAAATTGATTTGTTTATAAACAATTACTTGATTTAAAATAACAACTACTCTAACCTAGTAACGTAAAATTGCTACTTAATTATAGTTGCTCTCATTTAATTTGATAGAGGAGTGAGCTCTTATTTTATAGTTGAAAAGCATTTGGGATATTATTATTACCTTCATCCAACAAAAAAACTTGACTTTTCAAAATCTAATTTGACCATTCGTTTTATTGAAAATATTTGTGTAAATTCCAAAATAAATTAGTTATTATTATTATAATATCTTTAATGATCTAATAAGTCCTAACAAAATTGATAATATTTATATAAAATGATTCAAATAAGACGAATGGTCAAATTAGATTTTGAAAAGTCAAAGAATTGTGTTTTTTTTGTTGGACAAAGAGGGAGTACACGTTTGTCATGAGACGTTATATTAATAAACCATAATAACCCATCTATCCTTTTTCACTTGGTGTTTCAAATAAGCAAATAGAACTAGATGGAAGTCGGAATCGATGACCAAAGTTAACATTGAATTATTATGATGAACATATGTAATAGTACCGCTATCTTTTTTGGGCAATTTAAAAGTTAGACATTTATAGGTTAATAACTTTTTTTTCCATAATTAGTATTATACATGTTATCAAATTTTAATTGTAGAAATATTATGATATCTATTTTTTTATGGGAAGAGTAGTTGACATCAACAAAAACTGCGTGGTTCGTGGGCGGAGAAAAATGGGGCAACATGGGCCCAAAGAGGCGCACGACGTGCACTCTAGTAGTGCAAGTGCCGCCGCCATATATGCACCATCGATATTTGGTTACCTTTTCGGGTCCATGTAGATTAGGGAAGAGTCTTTTAGAGTTTTGGTTCATTAGGAAAGGGAGATCCAATCCGACAAGGATCTCTCGGGTTGCTAAGGAATCAAGTTAGTTGGGGCTATAAATACCAGCGTTATGTAACAATTGTAATTCAAGAGAGGAACAGTGGAAAGACTAAACCCTAAAGCTATCCATCTCAAAGGCTTTCGCTCCCTCTCCCTCTCTTGTGTGTGCGCCGCCACCACTACCCGTGCCTAAACCCTAGCGCCGTCCCTCACAACCCTAACCGCTCCCTCCGTATTGCCACCGACGAGCAACACCCCGACAGCACCCTTTCAATAGTTCTATCACATTACAAAACATTTCACAAAAAAAAAAAAAAAAAAAAAAAAACGTGTAAATGCCCTTAGAAACCTTGGTTTCTCTTGAAGGTACAGGATCATTTTGTCGAGTTCCTTCGATGCCACCTATTGATAGCTCACCTTCGATCGCTACGCCACAAAATGATCGTGACAATGAGGTCTCAAGCATTTGTTGACTTTCGTACAAATATCTACTAGTCCCCGGTTTCCATGGTACAATAATGCACGTACGTTTCATAAATTCCATATTATTAGCTCTACTCGTATGGTTATTATTCATTCACTTTTCACATTACTCTTTACAAACAAATGAGTGATGTTTCGTGTTATGTATATTCAACCTGTCAAACTTTGATCATCATCGGCAATTTTGTGCAGATTTATCTCAAAAGATGCAGGGCCGGGGGTGGTGGTGGTGGCTGCAAAATTTAGCAGACCTGCCTGCACGAAATTGACAAGTGACCAAAAAAATGACTCTAAGCCTCCATTTATGAGAAAACAAAAGGATGACAGAGATGCAAACAGAATCTACAGATTCCATCCCGGGGCCCGGGCGGCGCCTCCTGCAGGGGGCGAAGTGTAGGTCCGCCAAGTTGCAAGTGTCATCAGGGCATCATCATCACGCCTTAATCGTATATTAAAGGCTTTCCCCGTCATCGGAGGGACATCATGCCGTCTCCGAGAGGCTCGCGGCGCGCTTTCCGACGACACAGACAGGAGCACTGTGCTTTTCTGCACCGCCGGCCACGGTGGCGACGGCCGGTGATCAAATCATCCGCGACCGGCCGGCCGGAACCGCGGCTATGTGGCGCGCCTCCGGCCCACTCGACCGTCCGCGGCCAGGAAAGAAGCATGCATGCGGCGCTCCGATCCATGGCAATGGCAACACATCGCGGCAAGCTAAGCTTGGGATGAGCTCGTCGCTGTTGCCACCCCTGCACCCACAAGTTTTTCTGCAGGTGCTGTAGGAACACGTAATATGCAGCCCTGGCGAGATCGGGAGACGACGAGATGAATGAACTACTGTTTTATTCACATTAATAGGCCATGTTTGGTCCTTTTCCTCCATTTTCCAGGTGCAGAGAAGTGGTTTCAGACGTCAATTTTACTTTGATTTTGCTTGCGCGGTGATTGATGTATCGAAACACACACGAGGTTGGACACGTAAACACCGTACCACGCACGGAAATTCGGCATTAAAAAATTAGTTTTTTCTCACTGGAGCTGACGAAGTTTCATTATCTCTGTCCAAGTCGCACAGTAGTTTTGTAATACTATGGCACATGTTTTTCTACTTATATTAATTGTTTCAGCTAGCTGTTCTTGTTTCTTCCACAGTTTGTGTCGGATCTTGCCTCCCGCGCTCGGACTGCGACTGGCTTATTTACGTAACTACGTTATTACGCCCATGTGTTTTTCTTTTAATTTGAATAGAAAATCAGAGCTAGCGAAAAGGGAATAGGGTTTCACTAGAGTTCGTCAATTAAATTCGTATGCTTTTTGATCTGTGAATTCAAAGCTTTGGGAGATCGAAGAGGGGAAAGGAGACTTGGACCTGTTTGATCCATGGGTTAATTTGAGTTAGTTAAGAGCTCAACTAGCCCTAAAGGATCCAAAAAGAAGGGTTAGATTGAGGTTAGTTGCATCTAACCCACCTAAAAAAACTAGCTGACCCAAGAGGTGGTAAGTACACTAAAAAATGCATTTTCTTTCTCCCTCCACTCACATCAAATGATTGGATAAGTACATTTAATGTCAATCTAATTCTTACATCTAAACATCTCTAGGGCTAGAGTTAGTTTAGAGCTAGAGTTGAAGTTAGAAACTAACTCTAACTCTAACTAAGTTAGAGTATCCAAACAGGGTCAGCTAGTTTAAAAACTATTCAGGCACTTGCTTCAAAGCTCTCTAACTAAGTGTCAAGGGGCTCACGGTACGATGGCAAAGGCCATTGGTTGGGGGGCTCCCACCCAGGGTTTAAATCCTGGGTGCGACACTTTATCCTGGATTTATTTCAGGATTTTCCGGCGCTGTGCATTAAGTGGTAGGCGACGCCCGGTCGATAGCGAGGCGCCAGTGGTGACTTCGGAACTTCAAGATTTGCCGGCTCAATCCTTCGAAGGTGCTCATAGGGGTAGGGTTTACGTACGTGTGTTCATAGGGGTGAGTGTGCGTGCGTGTTGAGCGTCTACGTTGTATGCTTGTGTAATCTCAAAAAAAAAAAAAGCGCTCTAACTAAGTTAAAAACTATTCAGGCACTTGCTTCAAAGCTCTCTACGCTCTAGAAGCTGACCGGTCACAGCGGTGGTAAGTCATTCGCAAGTTTAAAAAGAAACTCTTGTACGTACGTCAATCGCTCACCGAGAACATAGCGGACCGACTGTGAAAATGGTTGAACGTGTTGCCCTTTCGGGTCATGGCTCCGTGTTAATATAGGCTAGGAAATGTCCATAGCATGGCTTACATTTTGGACAAAAAGATTACAGATTACAATGATATCTTTCTGATCTAACTAGCTTCCAACTAACAGAACAAGTTTACAACAAGCTAGAGGTTATCCTATCTTATCCTATGGAGCCGCACCTTGACTTGGGATGTAATCTTGACACACAATGGGTCATATATTTTAACACTCTCCGTCAATCACAACGTCCTGGAGAGAGGTTGAGATTGTAACTTGACAGTCAATTTTTCTGGAAGTAATTTTGTAAACCGTCAGCTATCTGATCTATCGTGCTAATGAATCTGATATCAAGAAGTTTGGCTGCAACCTGTTCTCTAACAAAATGATAATCAATCTCAATATGATTTGTTCGTGCATGAAATACATGGGTAGCTAATAGGTACTTGGCACTGATATTGTCACACCATAGCAGCTCGAGGATGTGGTATACCCAACTCATCTAGTATAACTTCAGCTGTAGCATTTGCCAAAGATCTGTAGTGAGCTTCTGTACTCTATCGAGAAAAAGTGGCCTGTTTTCCAGCACACCATGAAATTAAGTTGCAACCAAAAACATGACAAGACCTCCTGTGATCGCCTATCATCTGGACATCAAGCCCAATCTACATCTGAGAAGGCCCTAACTAACAAAGAGCTAGACTTCCTAATTTTAATACCCAAGTCGATTGTACCTTGAACATATCTCAGAATACGTTTTACTGCTTCGCAATGGACTGTGGTTGTCGAGTGAAGAAAATGACACACTTTATTCACTACAAATGACAAATTTGGCCGAATGAGTGTGAGATATTGTAGTGCACCAGCGACACTTCTATTTCTTGTAGAATCCTCCACACCCAACTGTGTTCCACTGGTGACGGATAACTTTTTAGTAGTCCACAGCGGTGTCTTCGGAGGTTTACATAGCTGCATATTGACTCTCTTCAAGATATCAGCGACATACCTTTCCTGTGACAAGAGCAACTCTCCATGTTTCCTTTGAACTTGTATGCCCAAAAGTAATGCAGTTGTTCAAGATCTTTGATTGCAAAGTCTTTCTCCAAATCACGAAGCAATGCATCCACCACTTCCTGTGAAGAGCTAGACACTATGATGCCATCAACATAAACAAGCATATAAATTACATGACGCCTCTTTCTGTAGAAGAACAAAGACATGTCAGCCATGGAAGGAATAAACCCAAGACTTGTTAACTTGCTACAAAGTCGAGAGTGCCAAGCTCTCGGTGCCTGTTTCAATCCATACAAGGCTTTATCAAACTTACACAAAAATGAGTTTTTTTTTTTTTAATGCCGACGACTCCAAACAAAAAATGAGGGGAAGGAGACCTGGAAAAACTATTAGACACTCGCTTCAAAGGTCTCTATGCTCTGGAAGCTGACCGGTCACAACGGTGGTAAGTCATTCGCGAGTTCAAAAAAGAAACTCTAGTATGTCAATCGCTCACCGAGAACATAGCCGGCCGACGACTCCACACCTTTCCGGTTCATCAATTTCTATATGTACGTGCACGTAGCTGGCCGTGTGTGATAAAAACACTGTGCACGTCGGGGCCAAATCATAGCCTTGTCACGCATCGTGTGTCAGCGTCGTCGTCGATCGTATCACGCCGGCGGCCGGAGATCTCCAGCAATTGAAGTCGTTGCTCTCCACTTGTTAGCTACTCCCTCCATCCCAAAATAAATTTGTCGTTTTTCGTTTCGAGAAACATCTGCTTATATATTAAAATAGGATTAATATTTATATTACATAATTAGTATCATTGGAAAGATCTTTTGATCTAGTTTTTAACAAATTTATTTGGAGATTTAAATCTTGTACGTATTTTCCGAGTCAAAGTTGTGGCACGCACACCCAAAACGACAACTATTTTGGGATGGAGGGAGTAGCTAGGTAGCCCAGCTTGCCACCATTTTCAATGGCTTTAAGTAGCCAGTCCGGCGAGCGAGGTTGCGATGATTTCGCCAGCTCGGCGACATACCCCTCTTCCTGGCTTGGCTTTAGACCGGTCTTGTTATAGATTTCAGCTGATTTCATTTTCATTTACCTGGTTGGCAACGCCAGTGTTCGCCTCGGCCACAATTAATACTGACATGTGCGGTTCTATTCCTCCGCCACAATTATTTATATTTTATCTTTCATTATGATTGTAGTTTCTGTTTCTTTATTATGTATCGTAGTAGGTTTGTTTTAAGTTAAATATTTTTAAAATTTTACTGGTCAGTTTTAAAAATCATATAGTTTTGATAGCATGTGAACTATATAATAGCATGTGAACTATTATGTCAGGTCACGCTCCTAGCTAGGCCGTTGAACTCCATTCAATTGAGCCAAGCATATACTTATTGTCGAGAGATGCTCACTAGAGGGTCCACCAATAATGATGCATGAAAATAATGAATTATATATGGTCTTATCATTATTTTCCTGTCTTTTTAGGCATGTTTGGTATGCTAACTGTATAAAAACTGCTTAGAGCATCTTCAAGAGTTTACCAAATTTTACTCGATAAATCTTGAGTTTTACCAACTTCTAAAAAGATATGTCAAGTAAAAAAAAGTCCATCTCCAACAGTTTAGAATTATTCATTTACCAAATTTAGATCTAACTGACTTCAGAACCCTGAGAAAGAAATAAAATTATGTTACGCCCTTCCACCCCTTAAAAACTTACATAAGGAACCCTAAGATAGAAACAAAATTATGTTTTTGGCCTTCCACCTCTTCTAAGATGGACGGATGCGCCGTGCATACAAGCGCCGTATATATGCGCACAAGGAAGGGAGGGATGGCAGGTTGAGAAAGATGGCAAGTTTTTTTTTTTTGACAACAAACACATCATTTATTACTTTAACAACAAGAAGCTATCAGAACCATTACATCGTTAATGGTTACAAATCGGAGTGCTTCTAGAAATGGGCACTCTAGAGCATGGATAGGATTGACACATAATCCTCGATAAATCATACGGTGTGCCTGTAAAAGAGTGTAGGCTTTGTCTAGCTAGAAGATCAGCCATCTGATTGTCTTGCCTTCTAATGTTGTGGACTTTGATGCGTGTACCTGCAAGGAGGGTGGTAACCACCTGAGTGTATGGCTTGATTTTCCAATCCATTGGATTGGACAGATCATGCCCATTGATGTAGTTGACAAGCATTTGGTTGTCAACTAAAAGATGAGCATCCGTGATTTGCATCCTCGCTTAAGAGTGACGCAGCCAAAGCCAAAGCGGCGAGGTTCACCCATAAGGACTGATGTAGCTGTTGCATTGCCGCCTCAACGCTTGCGAAGCTAAGAGGAGGAACTAGATCTGTATTAACAATAAAAATGCCAAGTCCTGCCCTTCTTGGCCCTCCGTCTCACTTATGATTCTTTTAAAAGCATTATTTAGTCCAAAAATCTCAAGTACTCCCTCCGTCTTAAAAAGAGTATCGTTTTAGTTTTTTCGACACCATTTTGACTATTTGTCTTATTCAAAAAAATTATGTAAATTATAAAATAAACAAATCATTTGTAAAGTATCTTGTCGTTTCGGCTAGATTGGGCCGAACCGACACGTGAATTGGGAAGATTGAGGAAGGAGAGGTGGATGGCGCGATGGTAGTGGTGGTGGCGGCGGCGGCGGCGGGCGGTCGCGCCCGGTGGGGGCGGGCGGCGAGGGCGTCTTGCGTGCGGGCGGCGCCGGGGTGGGGGGGCGGGCGCGCGAGGGAGAGAGGAGAGAGCGGAGAGATTGGGATAAAATTTCTTTATTTGCTTGTTGCCCCTGAAAGATTATAGACCCCTTACTTATATAGCCCGGCTATTGGGACTTGTATCTCAAGCAATCTCTCTAAAGGTTTTCTTATAGATTGGAATACCTTTTACAAGCATGTCCTATTTATTTATTTCCTAATAAGGGTCTCCCTTATAGATGAGATAGCCCCTTGCACACCAAAACACCTAAAGATAATCCTAGATATTTTCCTCCTTTTTTCTCCGAATTAGTTGCTTAAGAATCCGCGGAAGGGAGGGGCGGCGGCGGGCGCCTACAAGAAGCCCGGGGGCGGCGCGCGGCGCCCTTGAGCCGATTGGGCCCGTCCTCCCAGGCCCTATTTCTGGGTCGTGACATCTCCCCCCTTCTCCGACCGGGCGCGTCCTCGCGCTGGATGAAAGTCCATTCGGTGACACACAGGTGGAGATCGGCCGCCCCGGAACAATGAGCTCGACACAGTAGCATGAGTCGCCCACATCGGGGTTCCCGAGGGTCATGTTGTCCCCGGTTCGCTTGGGATCAAACTCCGTGAGATAGTGAAGGTTGCCGATGTAGCCGTGAAGGATGTAGCGGTGGACCGCACGTCCTCGCTGTGAAAGCCGTCGACGACGAGCCGCCCGATAGGAGTTCCTTTGGAATGCCCACATCTAGGTGCTGATGCACCATGTCGCGTGGGGGCTCTCTAGGGAACAAGAAACGCTCATTGGGTGGAGCGTTGACGAAGAGCGAAGTAGACGCCGTGATAGTGATGTCGCGGCGAGTAGGAGGAGAGTAGCGACCAAGTTCAACATCGCACCGCACATGAAGGAGCCGACGTCGAACAGGGAGGGCGAGAGCTGGTGAGCGGCCCTCTCTGGATCATAGCTGATGTGGACATTGTCGACGGTGAGGAAGAGGCGATCCATGCCGTCGAGGAAGACGACCCTGGCTGGGCCGACGTGGTGGCGCCGCGGCCATATGCCGCCCAAGAGTATGGCGGTCGGTGCAGCTGAAGTTGGCTCCGTCGTGTAGGCTCCCAAGGCGAGGAAGTTCGTCCCCGTGAACTCCGCCACAAGCAAGGCCTCCGATGAAGTCCGATAGTAGTGGAGAGGAGGCCGGAAGGTAAAGCGGCCGTCGAAGAGGAGGAGGCCGTCTTCGAAAGTGTCCAAGCTGGAGCGGCGTTGCCCGTGGTGACGCCGAGGGCGATGCAACAGCGTCGGCCGATCCTCCAATGTAGCCTGGCGTAGCTGGACGAAGACACCGGCGGATGTGTCGTAGAGGTCCAAGGCAGTCGCATGCCTCGAACGTTTCCCAAGCCGAGTCGCAGGCGTACGGATGCCAGCGAAGATGCCTGACCGGAGGAGGCCAGGGCCAGGGCGCCCCTGCGCTGAGGGGGTGGAGCTGAGGTGAACGTGGTCGGGCGACCCTCCCGGTAGTACCGCAGCTCGTGGGTTGCAAAGTCCCACGCCACGCGTCCCCAGCTTGCCCGACCAAGGCATGCCAGGATGACGCGTCGGCGTCCTCGCCCAGTGGCATGACGTGGCGTCGATGTCGAAGGTGCCGGGCGTCGAGGCGTAGTGGCACGTCGAAGGTGGCGGCGCAAAGATGTAGACGTGGCGCCGGTGCCCGTGGTGATCAGCACACGACCGGTGAAAGGTCCTAATGGCTAGAGGGGGTGAATAGCCTATTAAAAATTCTTGCAACAACACTAAGCACCGGGTTAGACAATAAGATGGCGTAGCAAATAAGCAATGCTTCAACTCGCTAAGCAAGCCACAAGTCAAATCTATTGTCTCTAATCCACACAAAGAGGCTACGTCGCTAGTTTACTCCTAGGTGAACAAGCAAGTCTAACTAGTTTACCAACTAGGAGCTAACAAGACTAAGCAACCTAGCACACTACTCAAACTAAGCACCCTAACAAGAAATACTACCAAAGTAATGCAAAGGAGAGCTAGAGTACAATACCACCGTTGTCGAGTAGAGGTTGTGGCCAATCACCGTGTACAAGAAATCGCCAACGAGCAATGACAATTGACACGATGATTTTTCACCGAGGTTCACGTGCTTGCCAAGACGCTAGTCCCCGTTGTGGCGACACACTCACTTGACGTGTGCTAAGCAATGGCGGTGCCAAAACCCCTATGGGCGCTCAAGCAAACGATCACAAGAGAGGGTCCAACAAGCCACGAGCAATCCACTAGTGCTCCTTTCGCAAAATCTCCCCCGGGGTAAGGAACGACCCCTCACAATCACCACCGGTGTGACCTCAAACAAGCTCCA
This sequence comes from Hyparrhenia diplandra, assembly GCA_015847255.1. Classification (NCBI taxonomy): domain Eukaryota; kingdom Viridiplantae; phylum Streptophyta; class Magnoliopsida; order Poales; family Poaceae; genus Hyparrhenia; species Hyparrhenia diplandra. The sequence continues at coordinate 246,274 of JADLZK010010846.1, read as the reverse complement.
CTTGAGCTCAACACCGCCTCTTGCTCCAAGCCGCTAGGGAACCGGGCAAATTTTCAAGAAAACAAGAATACCATGGCTTCTCTAAGGATGAAGTGCCTCTAGATGCAACCAAGCAAAGCAATGCACTTCTATCACTCTCAATCTCACCAAGAATTCGAGTTAGAGTTGGGGAGATGAGTGGAGAGGAGTATCAAATGCTCACTAGCAAGTTGGAAGCTTCAAATGTGCAAGAGAGAGCCTAAGGAACCAGCCAACCAAGTATATATATGGCTCCTCTCGAAATGGAGCCGTTGCTCCAAAAATTTGCTCTCTGCGGGGTGACCGGGACGCATCGACCGGAACCGCCCGGTCCGGTCCGGGAAGTCCGTCCATCGCTTCCGGTCACTACCGACAAAGGTCGGGCCCACGGTGGCACCCTTCCTACGTCGTCCGATCAGCGGATCCGGTCGACCACCGGAAGCATCCGGCCGAGGGTCCTGGCCGCGTCCGCCAAAAAAAATGCCGCCGCGGGGCTCTACGCTAGACGCACCCACCGGAACCCACCGGTCGCGTGCGTCCGGTCGAGCCGCCCAGCGTCCCCGTCACCGAAAAACAAGAGCTTCTTCTTCTTTTCTTTGCTCTTTGCTTCAAACTTGCTTCGCCTCTTGCCATAGGTTGCCAACACGTCCAAGATGACCACGTTATCACCAACGTTAGCACGTCGAGATGTTAGGCAAGATCGAAGTTAGTGCTCTCATGTCCTAAATGCAATATGCAAGTCAATTGGACCTAGAAGCACTTCATGCAAGGATTGTCGCGGCATCCCCTCTTGATAGTCGGCTATCTATCCTATAATGTGATCACACGCTCTATCGTGTCTTGATCACCGAAAGGAAAACCCTATCAAGATACCTTTGCCTTGATCTCTTAGGTTCCTCTCAAGCCGATCACCGAGCTTGACGATCCATCAAGTCCATCGACATTGTCCATGTTCATGATCATCATGCTCCTTGTCATCCATCTAATCCTTTCTTAAGTCACACACTTAAAGCAAAGGATTAGTCCACAAGCGTGTCATCAATTTCCAAAACCAAACATGAGATTTCAACTGGCTGAGTCCGGAGGCCTGCCGTGGTCACCACGCGGGGGTCGATGTAGTTGTGCGTTGCTCCCGAAGTCGACGATGATGTTGACGCCCGTTCCTGAGATCATACCGACGAGGTAGAGAGAATGAGCACCACGCATCGGGAGTTGGGGTCCCCAGTGAGGACCTTTAGATCAGCTGGCTCCTCTTTGACGTCCGCTAGTGGGGCGTTTGTCATGTCGTCGGTGTAGTCGTTGGAGATCGTGATGTCGAAGAGATGCTTGCACTTGTGACCCCGTGAAAACGGCTCGTCACATTTGAAGCAGAGACCAGCCTTGCGTCCGCTCCGTCATCTCCTCCGGTGTCGGCCCGCTTGAACGGCCGTGTAGGTGCTTCTTGGAGGAGGCGCCCGGGGGTGGCCAGCGGGGGCCATGGGCGCCCGGCCTTCGCCCGCGTCTTTGGTTTTGCCCGTATTGTAGAGGATGGCGGCGTCGCTCGTGCGCCCTGGCGAGAGACATGGCAGCCTCCATGTCCTTGGGATTTTGCATCTCGGCGTCCGGTCTTGGCGGTTCGCCCAAGCTTTTCTTTGTGTAGATGTTCACTTCCGCTTGTCGTCGAGGTGGCTTTGCCTGTGCCACGTGTGCCGGGAACTGCTCCGTGTACTCATCGATCGTACCTATCTTCCTTAGTGATGCCACTCACCCGGTAGTTTCGCCGTTCAATTTGGGCCAAAAGCGCTCGTTGACGTATTGGGCGAAGCTTGCCCAATCTGCCACCGGTTTCTCCCCGGGCGACCTCATGTACCATTGCTTTGTGCTCCTCCTGTGAGATGATAGGAGGTGTACCGGACTTGCTCTGTGGGTCGGGCGTACCTTGTCCCCCCTCTGAAGAATTGCTCGCGGCGGTTGATCCATGGATGGGGATCTTCTTTGCCATCATAGGTGGGGAAGGACAGCTTGTGCGGGCGGGAGCGAGACACAGGGAAGGTGTCGGCCGGGAGGTGGAGAGGGGCGGCATATGCGCCCCTGGCGGGGACGTGCTCTGCTGGTGCGGTTTGTGGCTTTAAGTAGCACTTCATCAGATTTGTCAGATCAGCTGCGGTGACCTGATTATCCTGGTAGAGATTGTCAAATTTGTGTCTCACTAGCACCAAAATCCACAAGGTAGAGATTGTCAAATCTTATTCCCTTGAAGATCAAGCTTGAATCTTTTGTATTCACTATCTCAACACTATCTTCACCAAAGATACACTTATAGCCAAGATCACAAATTTGTGCCACCGAAAAGCAAATTGTACTTCAATATGTCCACTAGTGCCACATTTGATAAGGTAAAATCATTGGTGATTGCTATCTTGCCTATGCCTTATATCTTGCCACTTTTGCTATCACCAAATGTAATAGGCTTGTCATTCTCTTGAGTTGAATCAATAATGTTGAACTTCCTTGCATCACCTGGTCATATGTTGAGTGCACCCACTATCAAGAATTCAATGATTCCCTCAATCTTGTAATTCACCTACAAGCAAATAAGTAAGATTTAGGTACCCATTTTCCCTTGGGTCCTTGGAGGTTAGCAACCAAAGCCTTTGGTACCCAAATTGTCTTCTTCTTTGGGCCAACAATGGGTGAACCAACAAACTTTGCCTTGATATCCTTCTCACCCTTGGTAAGCATATAATAGGAATCAAAGGTGATGGAATGCACTTTTGTTGCCTTATTGTTGCTAGTGTTCATTTTAGCACATTTTTTTCTCTTGATGCCCCACTTGCTTGCATCTATTGCAATAGGACCCATTGCTCTTCACAAAGCTAGGCTTTGGAGTAGCAAATTCCTTCTTACCTTTCTTAGGGACATAGCCTAAGCCTTCCTTGTTAAGGGAAAACCTTTGGCTACCCAAGCACTTTAGCAAGCGGGCATCCCCACCATATGCCTTCCTTAAGGAGTGGGTGAGCTCATCCACCTCTCTTTTGAGAGTCTCATTCTCAACTTTTAATGATGAGTCTAAAATTACTCCATCACTATTAGTAGAGTTTGAGTGGGTTGATGTGGATGTGGAAGGAATAGATAGTTCTTCAACATCAACCAAGAATGGTTCATCTATGATGTCACATGTTGAACCAACATCCTTCTTGATGATTGAGCAAACTCTATCATTCTTCTCTAAGAGCAAGGCATGGGCTTTTTGAAGCCTTGTATGAGCTAGCTCCAATTCCCCATGGTCTTCCTTTAGACCCTCATGGGTGGCCTCTAGCTCACTAAAACTTTGCTCAAGAGTTTTTACACTCTTTTGTAAGGTTCTACATTCCTTTTCCTTAGTCTTAAGCATGATATGAGTTTGCTTAAGCATCTCTAGAAGATCATCTCTAGTGGGTTCATATTCATCATCATCATCATCATCATCACTATCATATTTTTTTTACTTCATTAGTATTTAGTTCTTCATGCTCATGCAATGATACCTTTGTGGCCTTAGCCATGAAGCATGATGGTGATGAGCCGAAGAGAGATGGCTTCTTGTCTTGACCAATTGCACTCATTGCCTTGGCCTTGTCTTTCTCTTCATCGGAGGAGTCATCACTATCCCAAGAACAAATGAAAGCACCACCATTTGTCTTCTTGAATATCATGGTCTTGCTTTTTCTTGTTTGTCTTGCCACCCTTGTATGCCTTCATCTTCTCTTTTCTTTCTTGATTGGGCAATCGGCAAGGATGTGATAAGGGCTATCACACTCAAAGCACTTTCTTGGCTCTTCATTGCTCTTGGATGAATCATTTCTTCTTCTAGAGTCTTGCCTAAACTTCTTGCTCTTCAAGACCTTGCTAAATTTCCTCACAAACATAGCAAATTCTTGATCAATCTCATCAAGATTAACTTCCTCATCATCTTCTTCTTGAGCCTTGGACTTGCCCTTAGCCTTGGATGAGGTGGTGGCGGCCTTGAATGCCACAACCTTCTTGCTCTTGTCATCTTCCTTCTCCACTTTATCTTCCATCTCATCTACTTACTCATCGGTTAGTACTTCACCAAGCAAGTCACTAGGAGTCATGGTGTCCAATGCACCTCTAAATAGAATCTTCCTCAACATAGCAAATCTTTTGGGCAAGCACATCAAGAATTTGTGCCCAAAGTCTCTATCCAATGTCTTCACATCCAAGGCCTTGAGATCATTGACAATCACTTGAAGCCTATGGAATGTGTCCAGTATGCTTTCATCCTTCTTCATCTTGAAGTTCTCAAACTCACTCTTGAGCACATATAATTTGGCACTTTTCACCATCTTTGTGCCCTCATAAGTCTCACCAAGCTTCTCCCAAACTTCACTTGCTCTATCGAGGTCCTTGATGCCCTCAAACACCTTGACATCCATGCCATTGTATAATGTGTTCAATGCCATGGTGTTGCATTGCTTGTTAGCCTTGTCGGTGGGAGTGAGGTTGGTTGGATCAAGGATAGCATAATCCTTCTCGGTCACTTTCCATACTTGGTCATTGATTGATCCCAAGTACATCCTCATGGTTCTCTTCCAATAATCAAAATTTTTGACCCCATCAAAGAACGGAGGCTTTCCCCCAACATGGTTGAACACAACATGAGCCATACTATCGCACCAAGGTTGTTAATCCTTCAAATACGGTGACCACGGCTCCGATACCACTTGAAAGGTCCTAGATGGCTAGAGGGGGGGAATAGCCTATAAAAATTTTCTACAAGCTCAACTAAACAAACCGATTAGTATAAAATACGGCGTAAGCGGTTTGCACTAGCTCTATTGTCTTGCAAGCCTCTAGTGGCAATTCTATCAAATAGCTATGATCTCTAAGTCAATCAAAGGCTATGTCACTACACTAACTAGTGAGCAATCCTAATATGGTCCTTATGCTAGCAAGAACAACTACACAAGGCAAGTGCTAGCTCTCTACACAATATAAGCTAGGAATATAAATGCAAGTGTGAGAGTGATATACCAACTCGTAGAGGCAATGAACCAATCACCGGAAGAAGATGAACTATCAATCACTTTCGAAGGTGATGATCCAAACACCGAGACAACGAACAAACGATTTGTTCACCCGGGAGTTCGCTTGTACACCGACAAGTTACTCTCCTTGTGCCGACCAACACAAGGATGGTGTTTGAGCTAGGCGATGCCCTTGCTAGCCTCAACACACCACTCACAAGTGAGGTACCCAAGACACGAGCAATATATTCCTTACACTTTGTCTTCCCAACGAGGAGTGCGTGATCCTCTCACAATTTCCCCCGGAGGTGGCCAAGAAACAATCTCCTCTTCTTGCCAACAACTCCACCAAATCACCAAGCCGGCTAGGAGCGGTGTCTCTAAGAGAAACAAGAAACTCACCGGCTCACAACGATCCCCAAGTGCCTCTAGATGCAAGAACTCGATGCAAATGCACTTGGATCACTCTTCTCTCAAGAATGAAGCTCAAATCAAGAATGAGAGAGGAGGGAGGCTTGCTTGCTTGCTCTAGCTTGTTAGGAATGATTCAAATGACCAAGAGAGAGAGCAAGAGGCAGCCAAGGGGGTATAAATACCCCTCACCACAAAATATGGCCGTTGGGAAGAAAGCCACGCTTTCTGCGGCCTGACCGGACGCACTGACCGGACTCACCAGTGAGTCCGGTCGGTGGGTCCAGTCACAACCGACAAACCCAAACCAGCGCTCGACGCCCGCCACAAGTCGCGTCCGGTCGCGCATCCGATCGATCGTCCGGTCAAGACGGATGCTTCCGGTCGGTGCGTCCGGTCGCCCGTCGACCACCGAGCCAGGAAACATGCCCTCTGGAATTTCTGACCGGACTCACTGACCGGTGCGTCCGGTCGGTTTCCTCGTGCTTCCGGTCACCGCGTCCGGTCGCGTCTGAGCTGCGAAATTTCATCGTTTCGTCGTCGTTCCTTCGTCTTTGCTCCAAACCGACTTCCGCCACTTGATTCTTGTTGCCGACACGTCGAAGAACACCTCGACACCATGTGTTAGCATTTTGAAAACATTTTCGACAAGTGCGGAGTTAGCTCTTTAGGTTAGAATGCATGCATATGAATTTTGAACCTAAAGGCACATGAGGACCGATATGTACGATAAGTTTCCCCTCTTTATAGTACGGCTTATCGATCCTATAACGACCCACACCCTCTATGGTGTCTTGGATGTGAAATCAAAAGTCCTATGGTTATGCCTTTGCCTTGGGGCCTTTGATCTCCAAACCACACCGAATTGGACGCTTGATCATCTTTTTGGACCACCTCGATCCATCCTTCATGATCACCATGCACCAACTCCCACGCGACCAATTTCCAATCTAGTCAAACACTTAGCATCGATAGATTAGTCCTTAGGTGTCACTAATTAACCAAAACCAAACAAGAGATCTTCAGAGTGCTTATCAATCCTGATTATATAACAATCAAGGGTGTATAAAGTAATATGTGCCCAGTACCAATATACCGGATTGGGAGCCCACAAAGGGGTACACTATGGTGCCAGCGCATCCACTATCGTACTCGGCATCCGTAAAATACCCAAGGGTATCGGGCCTCTCGGTAATGGACGGGCCGGGTCCCATCTTCTCGGCGCTGTTGCTCGTTGCCCTCCTTCTTGGTGCAGTCCATCAGCTCCGGCGGGTGTGACTCGGCGCGCGTGGCGAGATGAGAGCGGCCTGACGACGCCCGAGCGGAAGAGCATGGCGGGCGGAGCTCGCGGCGATGGCGCCCGCTCAACGAGATGGCCGACGACAAGACACCGGGCGACGCGGGGCAAGAGCAAGTGTGTCGTCGTGCAATCCTTTGCTCGTGCTTGCCCGCCTCCGCGCACCAACCGTTGGAGCCTCGCCCGGCACGCACTTTCGCGCCTACGCCGGTGACGGAGCGCCCGTCCTCGCCGGCCGCTCCACGACCAAAGGAGCCCGCGACCGCGATGGTCGGGGCGGTAGCGCGGCAAACCGCCAAATGGCCGCAGCGCCACGGTCGTCGATTGTCCCCGGTGGTTGCCGTGCGTGGCGAAGCTTCTTGGATCGAGGAAGGGAGCATGAAGGGCTCGCCGTCGGTAGTGGGAGGGGGAGTGCTAGGTGGGAACAATGGTGGAGAGAGAAGGGAAGGTGGGGTGGGGAGAAAATAAAATAGATTATGATGTGTGAGGCTTACTGAGTGTAGTAGATACGATGAGATATAAATGATGGATGAGTGCGAAAAAAATTGGTGTAGAGTAGAGAATTATAAAAACTGAGACGGATATTTTGTTTAGAGGATGGATTTAGGGTCTGTTTGGTTGGCGTACTAGTTGAGCCTGGCTCAGATCGGGAGCCGACCTAAGTGCATGCAACATGTCGTGTTTGGTTGCCCGCACTGCTTTGCCTTGCCTGAGACGAGATCTTTGTTTGGTTGCTGTCACGAAGACATGTTGCATGAAATAAAAACATTATATTCTTATGATTAAAATTTTTATTTTGTGCAAATACACTCTTAATGTTCTTATTTTAGATAATTATGTCTTAAACATCTTTAAATCATATTTATATCACTTAATATTCACTAATTATATATTAATACCATCATTAGCAAACTAAACGCTGCACCCAGTGAGCCAGGCCCAGAAAAAACGGCCGATTCGGGCATTTTTCTAGAGCCAGGCCCGGAGGGGAATCTTGCATGAGCGTAGCTCAGGGGCAGGTCCATGGAACCAAACATGGCTGGCTACATCTCGGGAGCCTGGTTCGCCGTATACTGGCAACCAACGATGAGCATGGATAGCCCGGCAAGACTACTGTCCATCCTCCCGCGAGTTTCGCGTGGCTAGTACGCACAGTACAGTTGTACTCACTTTTTGTCTCCCCAAAAACTCTCGTCGTAAACTCAACCCGCCGGCCATGCATGGATTCTCCTCGCCCAAGCGAATGTCATTTTTTATGGGTGTGCGAGGGACGACAAGGGAGGCAAGAAAAATCATGCTCTAGCCTCTAGCTATGCTTTGCCGTACATGCCCACGAGTCACGACGGGGGTTGATTCGCGCGAGCACTACACACACGTTGCTACTGATGCCCAGTGACAGTGCTGGTACATTTACTGCTACAGATTTCAGTAAGCAGTCGTCCTCCTGCCTGTAATACGTACGTAGTGGTGACTAGTACAGTAGCGGGTGTCGCGCTGACAACGTGGTCGCTGGCGAGGCCGCGTGCGTGAGGGACGGTGCTTCGGCCTCGCGCCACGGCCACCAACGGCGCCCGCTTTATTTGCCCGGCGCGCCCACGTGCCTTCACTAGCATCCACACGTTCGGCCGCCGTTCCGTCCGGCGTCCGCCCCCTTCCTCTTTTCACCCGAGCGCCGCTGCTATATTACGGGCGGGCGTGGCGCAAGCCAGCAGCACATACCACGGCGGCGAGCGTGCGTCCGGGTCACCCGGTCCGCACGCGCGCACAGGTACACCAACTCCTCCCTTGGACGCACGCGACGACCGGCTGCTGTGCTAACCGAGCGCAGCGGCCAGTGCGAGTGCGAGTGAGAGTTGGCATATAGCATCAGCAGCAGCGCGTGCGCCACCGGCCGGAGAGGGAGCCGCTGACCGGCCGGCTGCGCGCCATGGGGAGGGCGCCCTGCTGCGAGAAGGTGGGGCTCAAGCGGGGAGGTGGACGGCGGAGGAGGACCAGATACTTGCCAACTACATTGCAGAGCACGGCGAGGGATCCTGGAGGTCGCTGCCCAAGAATGCAGGTATGTAACCATTTGCAAGCGCTAGACAGGAGTACTATTAGGCTAGGCGTCACGCATCATTATCTTTCTTGCACCTCGATACGATCCATGTTGTTGTTCGTCGTCCTCTTGCCGTTGCACCTTGTTAATTCCTTTCTGCTGTGGTAGGGCTGCTCCGGTGCGGCAAGAGCTGCCGGCTGCGGTGGATCAACTACCTCCGGGCGGACGTCAAGAGGGGCAACATCTCCAAGGAGGAAGAGGACATCATCATCAAGCTCCACGCCACCCTCGGAAACAGGTAACTAATGCGCCCTAATTAATCATCAACACTGAGAACGAGTGTGCATCCGACTAAAAAAGACTACTAGTATAAAGCACCTTCATACACACAAGGGAATCGGATGCACGCCACGTATGCCAAGTCCCAGAAATATACTCCGTGGCTCGTACTTGCTACTTGCTTCCTCTCTTGCCAAAAAGTATGAAAAACTCGTTTCTTGAATCGGTAAAGTCAAACAACATCAACTCTGATCAAATATGTCCAAAAGGTACTTGATATTTATGATGGTGCATAATAAATATTGTTTATTGGATTAATTATGAAATATGTTTTATAGTTAACCTACTTAAGCATATAAAATATATAAATATTCATACAATTTTATATAAATGTAATTAAATTTATGCTAGACGCTCCCTGATTTTTATACTAAGTGTTCTTAGAAAACGACCTGAGGAGGAAGAGTCAGCACCGACAACATCATAATACTCCGCTCAAATCTCGTTTCCATACGTAGAGTATCGAGTAGTATAGTGACAACTGGCTGCATGCTCCGTATGCGCTTTCGGTAAAACCTTATAATTTCAGTTGTTGCTCCGATCGGTTGAGAACTTGAGACATGATACACGTAGTATACAGTATACTAGAAGTAGATACACACACTGCTGGAAAAGGGGCGTGTAGCAATTGTAGGCTAAGAGCAACTCCAACCATCCATCCTAAAAATAACTAAAATTTGAGAGCCTAAATTTAAAATTAACTCTACTCGAATGAAATGGACTCCCATTTTTCATTTAAAAGGTGGATATGAGACTCTTATATCTAGCTACCTATAGGGGCTTGTGAGGGAATTTTTAGGAGGGCATGAAAAATTTAGGAGCTCTATTGGTGTTATTCTCAACCAGAGAATAAGAGGCTCCACTGGAGTTGCTCGGCTGCATGCATGGCTGTTCTGATCTATATATGTATGCCTGGCATAATCCTGCCAGCAGTTTTGGAAAAAAAAAGCTGCATGGCTTAAAACAACGGCCGAAATTGGCTATCCTCTAATAAGTACACTTCGCTTGAGCCAGACAGCCTTAGGCCTTGTGGTTACACGTAAAATTGCTGCAGCACTTTCATTTATAGTATTTATTAAATATTGTTTAATTATGGTTTAGACAGACTTAAAAAAATTGTCTCGTGATTTACAACTAAACTGTCCAACTAGTTATTTTTTTACCTACATTTACTGATTCACGCATGTGTCCCTAGATTGATGTGGTGAAAAAAAGAGTGAAAAAACTTTGAGGGAACTAAACAAGGTGCTCACGTTGGCTCTGCACTCTCACTCTACAGTACCCTGACTCTGTCGGTCGTCCTTGTCACTGGCTCACAGCATCTGTCGCTGTATCGCTGGAGTTGCCCGTACGTGTGGCAGAAGCCAAAAGGGCATGCTGCGTGTGAATTTTATTGTAGAGCAGTCAGCACGATGGCAAATAATGGCATGCCTGATGCCCCGCCAGAGTGCGTGGCTTCGTATAATGTGGTAAGGACTAAAAACAAGTTATTAATCTATATATATGACGTGCTAATCGGTCCTCGTCGTTAAATCTCCCAAGATCGAAAAGCAGCGGCCCGAGGAAATGCTCCATCTAGCTTGGCACTTTCTCGTGTTCAAAGATGAATAGATTAAAGAAGACTTTTTGAAAGCAACTATTAACCAGTCCTGTGATAGTATCATATGCATAGTATATACTCCTTCCATATTGTCTTAATCAAATTTGCAGTAAAATATTACTAGTATTATATTTTTTTCAAAAAAATATATCAAATAAATATGTTATTATTTTTATAACCAAAGTGCATTGTTTCTCGGACTAATCAAAGGTGTACACTTCGCACAGTGTCTTGTCCCTGTAGCGGTCTAGTGATCGACGTATTGTCCCTACACTCATGGTCTTGCGAGAGCAGTGCCGCCATATACTCATCACCAAAACTTTGTCCCGGCGAAAGCTTAATTAGCTGCTGCTGATAGTGAGAGGCGAGGACCACGATACGACAATTTGGCCCAACACTCTTTAACTCGAGAGAGCGAAGTGGCATGGCAGAGACAGAGGCGGGTCACGGTCTTCTTGAGGCGCACACAGGAGCTTTTCCGGCCATCTCCATGACGCCGTACGTCCGCGTCCGTTCCGTTGATCTGTCTCTCGCACCCGGCCCACCCCGGCCCGGTACTGTGCAAAGGCGTGCTTTGGATGGATAGCTTCCGGCCCGCGCCGTCGGCTTCCTAGAGGTGCAGCTGGTCCCGTGGGATTAATGCATAGCAGGACCACGGTGGCCGTAATGATGCCCGGCCGGCATTTACGTTGAGTCGTTGACACTGCTGACGGTGAGAGTGATCGCAGCTGTGGACGGCGTCGGCGAGAGGTCCCGTTTTGGACAGTATATGCAGCTTTCAGCCTGCGCTACCTAGCTTAATTAGCTCACGATTGATGATCCATCGGCCTTCGATGGCAAATGACATATATACAATTAGCGCCATGAACACACTGGCACATGATTACTACGGCCTAGGCACAGGCATCATTAAGTAATTACTAGTTGAAAAAAAAAAAACGCTAGCGTGGTGGTAGTGACATGACGTTGCTAACGTTGTCCTGCAACTGCAACAACTTTGAGGAGAGGAGTACTATTACTACTATATATGGAGTACGTAGTAGTATGTTACTAGTAGTAACACGTAGGTTAAGAATTGAAGCACGATGGCACTTTATAGCCAGCCAGTGAAATGCAAGCATGTCACCATCATACCTCGTTGCGATTTACGTATGTGCTCCTATATATGCCTGCAGGTGGTCCCTGATCGCCAGCCACCTCTCCGGCCGAACAGACAACGAGATCAAGAACTACTGGAACTCGCACCTCAGCCGGCAGATCCACACGTACCGCCGGAAATACACCGCCGAGCCGGACAACACCATCACCATCGACATGAGCAAGCTGCATAGCGCCGACAAGCGGCGTGGCGGCCGGACCCCGGGGCCGTCACCGAGGAGCGCCACCTCCACCACCAGCAGCAGCCGCAAGAACAAGAGTAAGCAGCCGGACCCTGAGCCTGAACCGGAGTCCGGCGACGCGAAAGGCGCGTCTAGCCCGGCCACCGCCGCGACGTCGAGCCCGCGGCACAGCGACGGGGCGCGAAGCGCCGTGGTGGATCGGATCCAAACCAGCCCAACAGCAACAGCGGAAGCACGGCCGAGGTGGCCTGCAGCGAGGAGGCGACCGGGCCGTGGGTGCTGGACACGATAGAACTCGGGGACCTCTGGCAGGCCGATAGCGAGATCGACGCCCTGATGTCTATCGGGCCCGGCCACGATTCGGTTAGCCATGGATTTCAGGAGGTCGGTGGTGAGGCCCAGGTGGACGATCTGTTGGACATGGACTGGGACGGCTTGGCGGCCCATCTATGGGGAGAGCCGGAGCAGATCGGCCAGAGCGCGAAGCTGCAGCCATAGTTACCGTCACTGCACTACTGTATAAAAATCATCTTTATTATCCACATTGTCTTCAAGTATGTTAACTATTTTTCTCTTAGGGATTGTTTAGTTTATGGGTGTTACTATAGCACATGTGCTACTGTGCAATTAGTGTCTAATTATGGACTAATTAAGCTTAAAAGATTGGTATCGCAAAATACATGTAAACTATGCAATTAGTAATTTTTATCTATTTAATGCTCCATGTATGTGTCTACACATTCGATGGGATAGGGTGTAAATTAAGTTTCTCGGTGGGAACTAAACAGGGCCAAAGCTCTTAGAAAGTCTTCTAAATTAGCATCAATGACACTGATTTCTCTATCACGACTAGCTTGGTGCATAACCTTGTCACCATCACCCTCCACCACTTCATGCTCGTTGTCTGAACATTGATCATCTTGATGCACATGATGCTCTATTTCATTCACTTCATATATATCTTTATATTCAAACATCTACACGTGACCCACCAAGCTTTTCCCAAGGAGGTGTCCTGCAAATAAAAAAAAAAAATCTTCTGTGTCCATATTGTGAGAATGAAGGGTCATCTTATACCACAATGACGCAATGTTGATGGATTTGAAATGTTCATCATCGTTAATATTTGTGTACTTGCCCACTTGATGGTATGAGTCACAACGTAGAAGAACTATCGTCATAGAACTTTCCACGTAGGAGTTATATTGCAACTCAATAACGTCTCTAAGGACACCATGAAATTCTACTGATTTGCCTCCATGTGTGGCGCCAGTCATAGGTAGTTCAAGCCTATTTGGTACCGCAATATAGGAAATAACAAATTAGCATCCAGAGCTTACACTTGTCTCATCTTCTCCCTCTTCCACGTCGGATCAAGTCGCTCACTTTTATCACTACCTTCTGAGAGGTTGAAGTCAAACATCATCGCTTCTATGCATCGGCCTTGCACTTGTACCATTCATCATCGACCTCGATGTACCTCTTGTTCTCTAGCTCGTGCACAGTCAATCCTGAAGCTTTGATAAGCTCAACGCCTTTGCTAGGACGTATAGCCATGTGAACTCCTCCCTTGATCACAACACCAACTCTAGTTTGCTTCGCTTTAGGGCCTGGTAGGTGGGCAGTGGAGCTTTTGTCTCTTGAGCTAGGATCCATCAATAAACATCTTTTCCCGACAACGGATTCTTCACCCTTGTTGTTTTTCTCGCTGCTACATAGCTAGGCGGACGCTCTATCTCCTTCCTTCATCCAGCGCACGAATATAATGGTGCATCCGATCAGACATTTGCCTTTATCTTGATGGTGCACCTCCTCAACGAAGCCTGTAGTCTCGTTGTCGTGGACTCCACGCTTCTCGCAACCCTATGTGTCGTTAGCTTTACTTAAGGATGCGGCGACAAGGTCTATATGGGTGCAATCGGTTTGTTTGGAAGCTGTCGTCATCGGTTGAGTCAAGTTTGTCTTGGAGTTGAGATTCCGCCACAAAGGAGTTGGAACGGGTGACATAGGGCGGGTCGGGGCTTATTTTGGTTCTTATAGTAAACCCACAGGCTGAATTTGTATGTGGCTTGAAATGTTGTAACCACAAAAATATATGGTGGGTGAGTTTTCAAAAAAAAAAAAGGCGCTAACCCATTAGTGGGCCTAATGCTACAGGACGATGCATCTGAGTGCAATTGCAACGAGCATGCTAGCTCTTAGCATATGCTTCTAGAAGTATTTAGCTTGTACAGTGGCACGGAACATGAATTTGACCTAGTAGTAGCTGCTGACGAGATAATAGTGGCCACCAGGCCAACTCCGGCGAAAACGAGAGCACGCAACGAGTCAAGCACGCACATCAGGCCTCGATCGGACGTTCGGGTTTCCCACCAAACAAGTAATCACATTCACAGAGGGAACTCCAGAGTTCCGACCAAACATTCACAGAAGAGCAGCTTTATGGTCACTAACACTCTAGACGCGCAAATCTCTACTCGTACAAACTACGTACTCAAACTCAAAGAGCCGCTCAATGCAATTACTTGCTCCAGAGATCGTCCAACCCTGCGGCAAATCGCAGTGGCGGGATGAGATTCGAGTGAAAAAGAGTGGGCAGGTCAGGTAGGTTTGAACTCTCTCCTAATACTGTACTTGCCTGCCGGATTACTCGCTCCTCTCTTAAATCACTGATCGTTTCATCTGCTGTACGTGCTCATCAGGTACGTTCGTCAAACAGAAAAGAGATCGAGGTGAGATCGATCTGTTGGCGCCCCTCCGCCGATGGGCGACCTCTCTGCTCGCCACAGCCGGCGCTGGTGCGGTCGTTTCGCGGCCGTCCTTTGCCTGTGCGCGAGCTTCTGCAAACCAGGTGCATGCATGCTCAGCCCTTGCACATGAACCGGCTAAGGAGCACAGTACATACACACCTTGCCAATCGATAGTTACCATCTCGTTAACACGTCAAAGTCTATTACGTTCATGTCTCTAAATCCCGCATGCCTATGCAGATGATCTCCCGATAGATCCACTGCCGAAGAACTTGCTGCCGACGAGGTCGCTGCAGTGCTTCGAGGACGAACAGGTATGGGTAATAAGCTACGAGGCCCCTGCATGTGTTGTCGCCGTCACGCACCTGCGCGCTCGATCTGTTGATGATCCCGTGCCGTTCGTAATAAGCGCATGCTACATGCAGGTGTACAGCTGCTGCGAGGGGCGCGTACAGGTTGAACCCATCGGGGATCATCGCCGTTCCCCTCGGGGCGGTGGACTACTACTGCGGCGGCGCGTGCGTGGTGGAGACGGAGGACGTGCTCAACTGCGTCGCCAGCGCCCTGGACGGCTTCGCCTTCTACAACGGGGCCTCCGTCGAGGACGTGCGCTACGCACTCAGGCGGGGCTGCAGCCACACCGTCAGAAGAGGTAATTAAGCTTTCTCGCCTCATCTCTCTCTAGTACCAGCCCTGATCGATCTAGTCTAGCTTAATTGGGATCGACTACCGGTCTCTCGGCATCTGGTTCATTTCGACCAACATAGTGCATGCGAAACCGCCGCCACATCTGACAGGTTCGTGTTCGTGTGTTGGCGCAGGCGACTTCAACGATTTGGAGCCGCATCTGGGGGACTACCCTGACATCTATGGTGACGACGAAGCTAGCTTTGGCAGCAAGGTTGCAGCTCCTCTCAGGTTGCTCGCGTTTCTTGGCGGAGCCGGGCTGTTCCTCTTTGGCCCTTGAACCAAGATACTCGCGTTTCTTGGCGGAGCCGGGCAGCAAGGTAGCTAGTTTGTTTTATCATAATTCATATATAGCCGTTAGGTCTGTTGATGTCTGCTAATTAACGTCTGTTTGGAGCTACAGTACTATATTGTCTCAAACGACAGCCGCTTGTCGGCCCCATCATCACACCAACATTCATTGGTGCAAGCATTCTAAAACAAAATGTGAAACCATAACTGACACCGGTGGGTTGCTGATTCCTGGCCTACTACATACGCCACTCTACCACATTGACGTAAATTATATGCAATGATCATATTTGTTTGCACTTGTGTTCAGTGGCGGACTACGAAAAAAATTATGGTATGGCAAATTCGATTAAGGACAACAGGCATAAACTTACTAATCCAATTAAGTAATTATCCATAAATTAAACGTATAAGAGCACTCACAATGCAGACTCTATGGTGGTTTTTAAGAAAGACGACAAGAGCTTTGCCGGATTTTTAAAAACGAACGAAATTAGCAATGCAAGTGACAATGGAATGCGCTGTGTGCGGTGATCTCAAAGCTAGCTGTCAGACAACGAGATGTGCGCAGTCGTGTTCACTGACCTGCGGTCTGAGAAGGGTGCCCGCGACGTAGACTACTTCTCCAGCTGATTGCGCCAATCCAGCAGGCTCCGAGACGAAGTCACACACGGGCCGGGCGGGGTAAACCCACCGTACATGTAGATCAGATGCATTGCATTGCATGTTGGAATTCAATCAAGCTGTAGAGAGGTACGTACCTAACTACCTGTACAGCACTGAGAGAGAGATGATCCTGACCATGCATTCGTCACTGTTTGTTCGTGTGGAGAGATTGAGTGAGAGACAGGAGCTAGCAACTGGAGCAGATCGGTCGAGCTGATTGGGCGCACGTAACACGTACGCACGCGGTGTACATGGGCCACAACAACGACAACAAACGCGGCGGGGCCGAGCCTTCGACCGATATGGATCCATCGGCACCCTTCAACGGCGACAATTTAAAGCCACATCAGTCATGCATGCATGGCAGTGTCACTCTGAGTGTGGGACGTACGCACGCCATGAGAGCAAAAGGTAGCCTAAGCACGTCGTCCGGTCGGTTGCTGTAACAAATCCACATGAAAGCAAAAGGTAGGTATTGTTTGATATAGTCGTATTTGTATCAATATTTTTCAACACGGCTCGGTCATGGTACAATATGTTTCTCATCGACAAGGAGAATGTGCATGTGTTGAGGTGGATAAGATCTCCAATCCAACTCAAGGCATGCGGATTGATGTCCATATGACTACATATAAACAATGCCAACTTGTAAGCAACCACAACTAGTAAGCAACATGATTTATCTCGGTCCAATTCCTCTTTCCTAAATTATCCTTAGTGAGAGTAACCCTTCTTTAAAAAATCAAAGAAAGATTTTAGTCTTCAAAGGTTTTTAAATGCCAAACTATTTGTGGAACTTTTAAGCCATCATTGACAGTGTACTATATTATGTTTACTAGGCACAAACCCCCTTTTTCTTATCTCTACACCGAACAATGTTAACATGTTCTAACTTAACATTATTTATCATTGCAACTAGATGGTTTCATTCTAGTACGTAGCCTCTTCCCTGTTGAAGCCCTTCTAAACTCTACATTAAGAAGAGATAAGCATATTCCCAAAACCTGATTCAACTACGCTCATTTAACCTTAAAGTACCCAAACTCAAAAACAGTGTCTTTTGAGCTCAGGAGTCTCATCATCCAAAAATGTAAGCCGTCTACTCCTTTTTTTTTATCTCTCTCTCTCTCTACTTATTGAGACAATGTCTTATCCTTATTATATTTGACCTTAGAGTAGTCCATATGTCCTGTCCACTCTATGGAGCACAAGAGTTATAGCTGGTTTTTACCAACAGTAGAATAGTGCATGTCCTGCCAAAATATTTGAAACCGCTCCACTCATTGAAATAGCATTCAAAGACATTGTGTTGGGTAGTTCAACAAATGGGCCCTGAAGTATATGGTTGCTCCAAAAACATCATGAAATGGTCCTTGTCACGGTCGTTGTAGTAAACGACAAAAGGAAATTTGAATGCCTTTGAATTTGGCTTTGATTCCATTGATCCATGGGCTCATTTGTACTACCTAGCGTTAGTTTCACAAGTGTGCATCAAATCCACTCTATCTCGACTTGGTCAAGCTACCCATTATACCCCCTTAATAGTATGGCTAAAGGAGAAAACAAACAACCTATCACTACACTATGTCCTTCAACTCCATTGATACTTATAGAACAAGGTGGTCGATCCTTATCGCACTCATCCTTTGAAAACTGATAACCAATACAACAAGTAGTGGCATGGAAGCCACTAAATTGTCCATTAATCAACAATCATTATTGTGACTTAACTTAGAATGCCACTGCAAAACACACGTTAGTCACAATGATTGCATTGTCATTAATCGTCTAATCCAAATTAGGAGCCCAGATGCTTTCATGCATCTCGTAGCTCATGTCATCTCATCTTCATAGCCTTCATGTAGCTTATTTTTACTAACATGTGTACTTTTACTTAACCTTACATGTCTCATAAGAAGTCATTAGTCCATAAATATTATCATTAGTTACCAAAATTCAAACGAGACATTTAGTTAGAGCCATCATAGGTACCTGATACAACATTATATCACCCTTCACACATTATGAACCATATCATTTGGAACAATGAGGACGTAGGACATCCTCACTTGAGCCAGCATAGACCAGTGTTATGTGTGCTAACTACTATCCCTTTAGTCTACTATATGCATGATTCATTTGATTACTATATAGAAGGGAAAAGTACCAATGCATATATACCTACATAAATGGGCCGAGTATTACCATTTGCACGAGCGAATAGATACTTCTATCCCACATTTTTTACTTCCCAAAGTGCCCTTGCACACTCGGCGTCACGTATGTGGTTAGGACTCACAAGCCGTGGTTCACATGAGTTAGAGCAACTTGCGTACAACGTTATTACAAAGTTTGATTTCAAAATGTATTGGGTTTGCTACAATATGGGAGCACGTTTGCTAGCCTAACAATAATATTAAAGAGTAAGAAAAGAATTCCTCCAAATTTTTACTAAGAGTAGTACGTGACCAATTAGAAATTATACAAACCTAATTGGTTTACCGTTCACTCACGACGTATGCATGCAGGTATAAGTTAGAACAGTGTACATCCTGCCAAATATATATTGCATCAACTACTCCACCCGTGAAATGAAATAGCGTCCGGCCGGAGACAGCCTGCCGAGTTGTTCAACAAATGGTCCATGACGTGTACTGTTCCTCCAGAAACATCATGAAATGGTCCTGGTCGCATGCAGTCGCTGTAGTAAACGACAAGAGGCAATGGTATACATAACCTGCTGCTCCCTGAGAACGGGTACTGTGCATGCGCACGTCAGTGAGAAACAGGGCACGTTTGGGATAGCGGCGTTCTGCCTGATTCGCCTCACATCACTGAGGACGACGGAATCTGGCTCTCCAGAGCAGGTAAACCCTTGAATCTTGGACAGATCGAAGATGGCGGACGGAGGCGAGGCGGTGGCCGTCACCGTCAGTACGTACACGTTGGAGGATCTGCTGCATCATTTGCTGTGTCATTCAAGAGAATCCCATGGGAGAAACGAGGTTAAAGGACAGGAGGTGCCTGGACCAAGCAGGTCCGAGGACCATTGAGCGTTGGGCCGCAATAACGGCGCATCAAGTTTAGCGTACTCTCTTTAATAATTGGTTTCGCTGCCGGACGAGACAAACCAATTATTTGCAAGCACATTGAAGCCGCTCCCTCGTCCATCTTGGTGTTTTCCGTATTTCTAATAGGAGTAGAATAGGAGTAGAGAATGTACAAGAGTACAATGTAGAATAGGAGTAGAATGTACAATCGCAGCAAGATCAGCGAGCACCGTGTTCTGCTGAATCCGGACGTAGTAGGAGGACTCGAGATGGCTCCTCTCACGCAGAGCCGTTCGACGACGATCCGATCCATTCACCCAGCAGAGCAGGTATATACGGCGGTCCGTGCGCAGGTGCAGCAGGATGATCTGCCCTGCCGGCTGCCCTGCCTTCATCGGACCTCGATCGCCTCGATCGGCCGATCATGTCGCTGTCGCCGGCCGGGGCCGGGATCGTCGTCTGGGCCCGGCCGTCCACGTTAGCATTCAATCGCAGACCGCAGGTGACAGCCAGTGGTCCGATCGATCGATACGGCAACGGCAGGAGAAATGGTATAGTAGATGCGCATTCATTCGTCGCTGTGCGTGGTCCGTGCATGCATAAGAAAACGCATCATTCGACGCGACCGGCGGCTCAATGCAGGGAGCTAACTACTCCTATTTCTACTAAATGCGGTAGTGTACTGCTAGTTCCTTTTTCTTATGTCTGTATAGTATGAGTGGGTTTTACAAAGAACCGATGTACTGTACATACAGTAATATAAATGTTCATCATGCACATTTTGTTTTGTTTCTAGATGATCGACCATCTGGACTAAATCAGCAGCGTGGTTTATCACGAACAGAAATTCTTTATCACTGTCATAGTATAGGATTTTTCAAATAAATATATATGGTTGGTGGACCATCCGCAATGCATTTCTGTATTATCACAGTGACAAACAATTCATATCGTGGTTGTTGTATTAATGGGCAACGCTGTCCTGTAGAATCTGTGCCGGTTACAGGAATATTTATTAAATTTTGAGACCTACTCCTATTCATTGCGAGTGAAATATGCTTTTAACAACTACAACATCAAAACTAAAACTATACCTCTTTCAAAATGTTCTGCAAATGTGCCAGAGCCTTTTTTTCACTATAACTTCTTAAATTTTCTTGCCCTGACCGTAGAAAGATAAATCAAATTGATTTATCGCAAGAAGTGTCTGGTTTTAAAACGTTGCCACAATGCTAGCTCTAACAATTACTACGAGCCAGAGAATTATTACTCCCTCCATTCCAAATTTGAAGACATTTTTACTCTTCTAGATATAATGTTTTTACTATATGTATCTCGGCGTAGCTAGATATATCTTAGTGCATAGCAAAACCTATGTCTATAAAGAAAAAACAAACAGAATGTCTTATGATTTCAGAGGGAGTACTTGCTATTAGCATTGCACGTATTTTGCTCCCAAATATTTTGAAACTATATATATTGAAAAGTTGAACCGTCCTATCTCTAGGTTTTTTACTAGAAAGAGTAGTTGAATTACAAAGCAATAAGCGACAAAAAAAGGCCCTAGCTCCTCGGCCCACAGGGACCGAGGCTGGCTGAAAGGGACGGGCAGCCAGTTCGACCAGTTCGACCGCCGGGGGCATGTGACAGAGGGACAATCAATTAATATATGTGACAGAGTATTATGCAGATTTAATTTGGACACTAACAATTAGGCCTTGTTTAGATTGCTAAAGTTTCTAACCTTTTTTTCCACTTTCTCTCCATCACATCACATTAAATACACCAAAAGACATATGTTTGGAGTATTAAATATAGGTAAAAAATAACTAATTACACAGTTTAGATGTACATTGCAAGACGATTCTTTTTGAGCCTAGTTACTCCATGGTAGGATGATATTTACCACTAACAAACGAAACGTCTTCTACGATTAATGCGATGTGACATCCGATTCCAAATTTTAGCAATCTAAACAAGGCCTTAGCCCATCATGTTGTCGACTGTCCTTATTCTCATAGTACGTCCTATGCTAGCAAGCGACGATGATCGCCCGAGCCCGACATGGTGTGCGATGAGGCCGTACCTCGACGTGACTTCTCTGGCTTTTTCAGGGATGTTTGAGACTGCTTCACTCTATGTTTTTTTTAGCTTTACTATATTTTTTTTTGTTCAAACTGTTTTAGCTCACACACTCGGTTTCGAAAAAAAAAATGTGGAGTTAATGAGAACACCTAAAGAGACAATCCATAAAATTCAGGATCTTGAGGAGCTGCTCAATGGCGAGTTTGTGGAGAAGTGCCCAACACCCTTTAGTTTTTGTTGTTTCCAACTGCAAGACAGCGAGACGTTGATGTCTCAGATCGATCCAACATCACCGCGAGCTAAGACGTGATCACACGAGGACGGAACTGCCCGTTGGACTTTTACAAAATAACCAAAACATTATTGTTTTTATTTGTGGTAATCATAATAGTTATTTTATTGTTCTTTAATTAAATTTCTGGTTATGTACCATTGACTTTAATGAACTAAATAATATAATTATTGTATAAAAATTAGCTTAAAGGCTCGTTACTGTCGTATTCGCCCTAAGGCCCTCAAAACTATAGAGGCGGCCTGTCTACCACATAAGCATTAGTACGTATAGTCACTAATAACCTTACGTTCTTGTGGAGTTACCGGATCATTTTGTCGAGTTCCTTCAAACGCCACCTATTGATAGCTCGCCTCCTGTCGCTGCACTACAAATCATCTTGACATTGACACCACGAGCATTGTCCGTTTTCACAAATATCTCATAGTCCCTGATTTCCAATGCAAGGTGCACTTTTCATAAACTGTCTACTATCATCACCAAGTAACTTTGTGCACATTTATTAATATTTATCTCAAAACAAGCTTCATAATTATATATGTAATAATTTTGTTACAGTTTTTAGATATACTGTGGTAGTAGATGTTGCTACAGAAAGGACCCTATAACCTACCATGATAGCGACGTTCCTATCGCGAACGAACCCTATAGGGTGACTTCGTCAATCTCGAGGATTTACCGACTTACCCTTGTCAATGTAAATTGATCCTACCCACTCCCTTGCAAATTGATCTTACACACTTTCTTGCTAAATGTCCTCGCAAAACAGTGGCATGATGATCAAACGGCGTACTTATTATTCTCCCATCACTCTACAACACGGTGCTGTTTTAGCATTTTTGTATCCCTATAATTAAATTATCCTGTAAAACAGAACGGTTACATATATAATAACATTTAATAGGGATACATAAGTGGTCATTTCGTTCACTTCACTTGATTCCTTTGGGCCTAGTATTTTCTTGGTACGTGCACATGGTGTGTCTATGGACAAGTACTGCAGGAAGTATATGTTTCAATGCCAATAGTAGTAGTAACAGTAGACGGCAGGGAGAAACGTATGCTGGACCACGGGTGGTGGTTGCAAAACTTGGCAGACTTATTGCCTGCGTAAAATTGACACCTGATGATGGGAAAAAAAAAATGACTGCTTGCCTACCCCAAGGCCATCATGAGAAAACAACAGGACGACGGATATTCAAAGAGAGAATCTGCAGATTCCATCGTCCCGAGCGGCCTCCGATACTGGGATCCTGTTGGCCATCTACTGTCCGTCAAAGTGTCAGCAGGCAGGCACCCACCGGCAGCATCACGCCTTAATAGCTGATAAAAGCCTGTGGCGGTTTATATTAAAGGCTGTCCCAATCATCGGAGGGACGCAACGCTAGCCAGCCACCGTCAGCGTCGTGCCTTCGAGATTACAAAGAGAGTGTCAATAGCTATTTCTATCGACGTAGTCTACTGATGTGCAAGTGAGACAAAATCAAAAACTATTTTATATTATTGACTTGCGTACGTGCATGCTCCTCTCACATTAGTCTAATTAATTGTTTACTTATAGCTAGTGACTACTCTCTCCTATTTTTTTTTGTCACGTCACATCTAACTCGCCAAATAGCTAACCACTAGCTAACCACTGCAGACGCCCTAAAAGGCTCCCTAAAATGTGAACCGATGATGATGTACAAAGGAGAGGAGAGAATAAAAAAGGAAATGGGCATGCTCTAACAACACTCAAAATGCATGTAGTTTCACACAAGACCATCCAAACAAACTGTACTCCAATACTCTTTTTTAATAGGGCACCCATTAAAAATCACACCATTGTATCTTTTCTCCCACACTCCTCCAAATCCTATGCGATGGATCTGCATGCGGCCACCATCTGCAGTCTCTCGACTTGACTGGCCTAATATACGGACATGGAAAATATGGGAGAATATGATCGATCAATATCTGGTCGATCTATGAAATAAAGATGAGTGAAGCGGCCGGAGAAGGCGATGTAGAGGACTTGCGATGGTTGGCCATTCGTTTGATTTTGCTAGGGTATATAGACAAGTCGAGCAAGTCACATGAACATGTCGCCCCTGGCTACGCCCGCAAGTGCCATGGGCTGCCTTTAGGGCCGTTGGTAGCCACACCACACGGCTGTTGTCGGGGACCTAAATATTGGGCCCCGAGACATTCTCCAAACAACGAGAATCTGCCGGCCCATCAGGGCCCAGTAAAACCTAGCCTGCCATCATCCCACTTAGAAGGACAGCCCAACAGGCGACGGACCAGGCCAAGGAGCCACGGCGCATACATGAAGACGGAGCCGGCCCACGAGCGGCCCACAGGAGTCACCACGACGAAGGAGCTCACTACGCTCGAGAAGGACAAGATCAGGGACCTTTACAAGACGGAGAACCAGAACGCTCCACGTCATCACCAGGCCGACCCAAGGCTCGGACTCTACCCAAATCTGTCTCGCCCGAGGGTGACCTAGCTCACCACCCTCCGGGCGCATGGACTCCGCCTCGCCCGAGGGTGGCCTAGCTCACCACCCTCGGGCAAAAAATCTCCGCCTCGCCCGAGGGAGACCCGGCTCTCAATCCTCGGGCGAGGTGGCCCAACCCACTCACCCAGGGTCGCTGACCCTCGGGTATGGGAGGTTCCGTCTGAAGGAAGGGAAACAGCTGCATTTAATGCGGTCACACGGCAGACGAGGCGCCGGGGCCATCTCACTTCCCAAATCCGACCGATGGGACACAAAGCTGAACCGGTGACATATTACGCCGCCCGGCCACGGAAACCGGGACAACACCGTTCATTTCGAAACACAGCCAAGACGCCACGTTGGGCGGACCCTCGGGCTCATGACACACCGCAACCAGGCGTCCACAGGGGCCGCCCCTCGCCATGCGGACTGTGAGGGCGCCTCCACGGACTTCCCCCGGGGGCCACACCGAGGAACGACACGTCGCCATCGGATCAAGGCAGTGTCTTCATCAAACGCGACATCAAGCCAACCAACCCTCGGCCGGCGCACATGCAACAAGTATAGCCTCGAATTAGCCACCTAGGCACCCACATATGTAAACATTACCTCCCTCTTCCTCCTATAAAAGGGGAGTAATGCCCCATTAGCGGGGGATCGAGCCGGAGAAAACCGACCACCACTACCACGATCGTGGGGCTTGAGACCAACATCTCTCCCTCACCTTTGCTTGTAACCCCTACTACAAGCTCTCCTTTGAGCGCGGTAACACGAGCGGGACACCACCCGCTGGGCGTAGGGCCCCATTGGCTGAACCAGGATAAACCCGCCGTGTCCGTGTCCATCTTGCGCTACGCCATTGGGGGAGGAGGCACGCAGCCTAGAAATTCTTTATTGCCGGCACCCGAGGCACCCCAGGCTCTCGGAAAACGCCGACAGTTGGCGCGCCAGTGGTAGGGGCACGCGTGTGTGCAATCCACATCTCCATCAGCCCTCATGGCGTTTCCACCTTCGTTTCCACCACGCGCCCGAACCGCGAGCTCCCGCGCGAACACCCCGGCTTCTTCTTCGACGCCGGGGTTCGTGGCGCTCGGTCACAACTATGAGATGATCCTTTGCCTGATATGACGGCGGAAAGAAGGGCGATGCTCGCCCGATGCGCGGCGTCCGCCATCACGGCCGCCGCGCAAGGCGGGCAAAGGCGGATCCACCGGCGCACTAGGCGCGTCCACGCAACGGATTCCGAATCCGACGACGCACCACCAGTGCCAACTCACAGGAGGGTCCCCAGGAACCCTAGGCACAGGGAAGATCCTTCCTCGGCGCCGCCCGCGGCAGGATACCCAGAAACCCTAATCGTCGGGAGAACGCGCGTCCACGCCGGTGGTAATCGGAAGGAATCCCCGTAATCCCTCGCCGGGCGGAAACTTGATTGAAGCCCAGCGAGGAGAGCGCGGGCCGACCCCCGCCGTCCCACCTGAACGCTATCCCACGGCGATTACGCGGAAGAGCGCATCCCGAAAAGGATCCGCACCGCGACCCGCCCCCTCCTCCTCATCCGGCACGATTGGGGCCTGGTCCCGGAATTGACGGACTTCGCTCTACCGTCCGGAGAACAGAGACTTCCTCCGCGCGTTCGGCGCGCCCCGGAACGACGGCGAGGGCGACATTATGACCCCACGCGGGAATGCTTCAATATAGAGATCCGAGCAAGATGGCCGCCTCACCGCGCCTCCAGACGAAGATGAGGCGGACATACCGCCACGACGGGCGGCGGCACCGGCAGCTTCCGCCCCCCGTCCGACCCGTAGGCGCCGGCGCCTGCCCGGCGCGAAATCTTGCCCTGCGGGATCTGCGGGACCGCATCCGGCAGTCCGTAGCGACCGGCGGCGGAAGCGTAACATCCGCGAGGCAAGCTCAACGCCGCGGCCCGAGGGCGCCCTCCAGCGGCGGCGGAGGTCGCGGCGGACCCGATAAAGTGCCTCCACTTCCCGACATAGCCCGCCCCGTTCAACGAGCCGGCCTCAACGTGGCAGCGGCCGCCATCTTTGGTGCGCGAAATGCCGAGCCTCCTACCACCGAGGAAGACGCGCGTCGGGAGGGCCTGACAACTCTCGACGGGGCGGCGGTACGGCGGTGAAAGCTCCGCCTCCGGGATCGGAGCCGTGACGTCACGGCGACGGGGAGGTCGGGCGAAGTCGGCGGGCTCCGTCCGACTGAACAAAGCCGAGCCCTCGGCAAGGCCGGTCGGGAGCGCCTAGTCGACAACCGCGACAACCGCCCGTCTGGGAGCGCTTTAGAAGACCCCGCCAAGACCGTGAATCGAGGTGCTCCCGACCTCGGAGCGAAATCGGCGACAACGAGGCTCGCCGCGAGGGCGGCTCACCTCGGGCGCCGGCGGGGGGGACACGCAAAGTCTTGGCCGGAAGACCGAGGGTACTCCCCCATCCACCCGGTACAGGCCTTCACAGGGATATCGAGGGCACCACTCCCCGCGCGCTTCCGGCCTCCCAACCACATTGAGAAGTACTCGGGAGAGACTTCGTCCCGAAGTATGGGCGACCGACTATCGGCCGGGCATGTCAATTTGCGAGGGCACACGATGATAAAGTAATAATCGAGAAATTTGCCCCCCTACCTCTCCGACTTCGGCTAGGGCCTGGGCCGGAACACCTTCCACCGGACCTCATATCAAACCCAAGGCAGACTTGGAGAGAACCTTCCGAGGTAACTTCGGGGCACGTACCTACGCCGGGTAACTCATGGGACCTCTGGCTGGCCGTCCGGACTACGTTAGATGGATACGGATACGTGTATCGGATACAATACGTATCCGATACGCGGATACACTATTCTCCAAAAACAAAGGACACGGGGATACGCCTAAGATTTTTTTAATAATATTAATAATAACATGATTTAATTTAAAACATAGTTCACAAATTAAAATATCGCTTAAAAGTCATCCATAGATCACGGGGACACGAGTTCACGGGACACTATTCTTCTTCTTTTTTACTGGTCATCAACTTCAATTGGAGCACGATCATCACACGGCGCCATCTACATGGTGAGCAATACGAACTATAACTACAAGGATCGTTGATTCTTTGGGACTAAAGCTAGGGCTAGAGGAGATCACCTAAGGGC
This sequence comes from Hyparrhenia diplandra, assembly GCA_015847255.1. NCBI lineage: Eukaryota > Viridiplantae > Streptophyta > Magnoliopsida > Poales > Poaceae > Hyparrhenia > Hyparrhenia diplandra. The sequence goes on along the minus strand of JADLZK010010846.1, from coordinate 218,772 downwards.
GAGGAGAGGGTTGCATCTGCTGCGGCCTTGCACGCGGCGCCCGTCCGCGCCGATCTCCGGCTCGCCGCCCGTCGTCGCCGATCCACAAGTTTAATGGAAGGAAGTGCGAGAGACGGAATGGCGTAATACGAGGCGATGCACATATAATATGAGCGCGACGACCGCCGGCCTCGGCTTGTGGAAGTCGATGCGTCGTGTGGAAGAGTGGAATTTGGGCCATTTAGCTTCATGGGCCGTATCCAAATCGGCCACGCCGTATCGGATACTAGTATCCGGTGCGGCGACGTATCAATCTTCTTAGTGCGGCCTGGATACGTATCCATGGCGTATCCATGGCGTATCGTATCCGCGAGTGTCCGGATGCCGATACGCAACCCCCCGGGCATCCGCGCATCATAGCCGCCGAAACCCGACGAGTCCTGGCGTGACTACATCCGGCGCTTCTCAAGCAACGGACCGAGCTCCCTAACGTGACGGATTCGGACGTCATAGGGGCCTTCTTGGCCGGCACCACTTTGCCGTGATCTCGTGAAGAAGCTAGGGCGCCGGACTCCAACCGAGGGCGAACGAAGCCGATGGACATCGCCACCAAGTTCGCTAGCGGAGAGGAGGCCATCGGGGCTTTGTTCAATCGGGGCTCGGGGGCGGGAAAGCGCAAGGAAGAAGACCCCGAGAGGGATCCCGGCCTCGGGAGGGCAAGAAGAAGAAGAAGAAAAAGGACAAGAGCCGCAAGGGCAAGGGTCAAACCCCCAACGCAGACGATGAAGACATGGTGGCCGCGGTCGACCGCAAGGGGCCCCGGCCCCCGCCACCAGAGACCTTCGACAGCATGCTCAAGAAGCCGTGCCAGAATCACAGCTACCCGGTCAAGCACACCCTCGAGGAGTGCAAAACGGTGCGCAAACACTTCGCCAAGCTCAAGGCCATTCCTGAGGAGGAAGAGGAAGGTGCACCCGAGGGTAGTGCCGAGGGGAACAAGGGTTTCCCGAAGGTGAACAACTGCTTCATGATCTTCGGCGGCAACACCAGCAACATGTCGGTGCGGCAACGCAAGAAGGAACGACGAGAGGTGTATGCGACAGAACCGGCGATCCCGAAGCTACGCAAGTGGTCGGATCAAGCCATCACCTTCGACCAGTCGGATCACCCTCGGCACATCCCAAACCCGGGGGCTTATCCATTGGTGGTGGATCCCATCATTGCCAATACCCGGCTCACCAAGGTCCTCATGGACGGAGGAAGCAGCCTCAACCTCATCTACGAGGAAACGCTTGACCTCCTCGGGGTAGACAAGTCCAAGATCCGCCCAGGAGGGCCGGCTTTCAACGGCGTCGTCCCCGGCAAGCAACTGAAGCCCCTCGGGCGGTCGACTGCCGGTGCGTTTCGGGGACCCCTCGAACTTCGGGCAAGAGACTCTCACCTTTGAGATCCTCGGGGTCCGAGGTACATACCACGCACTCCTCGGGGCGGCCTTGCTATGCCAAATTCATGGTGTCCCAAACTACACCTACCTCAAGCTCAAGATGCCGGGGCGAAGGGTGTCATCACGGCCCCCTCGCACCATCATGCATATGAGTGCGATGTAGAGAGCGCGTGGAGTGCCGAGGCGCTCGCCATTGCCGAGGCACTCATTGCCGACGCAAAAGAAGAGCTTTGACGAGATCACGATCGAGCACGAGGCCAAGCGCCGCGGCCGGGAGCTTTGAGCCCTCCTCGGGCACCAAGAAGATCCCACTCGATCCCAAGCAACCGAAGGAGAAGGCTGCGACCATCAACTTCGGAGCTGGATCCAAAATAGGAAGCAGTGCTCGTCGACTTCCTCCGTGCGAACGCCAAGACGTTTGCGTGGGGACCCTCGGACATGCCAGGCATACCGAGGGATGTCGCCGAGCACTCCCTAGATATCCGGCCGGGCTCAAAGCCAGTCATGCGGCGCTTGCGCCGTTTTGATGACGCCAAAGCGGAAGATCATCGGCGAGGAGATCCACAAGCTACAGGAGGCCGGATTTATAAAAGAAGTATTCCACCCCGAGTGGTTAGCTAATCCTGTATTAGTAGAGAAAAAGAATGGGAAATGGAGGATGTGTGTGGACTACACTAGTCTAAACAAAGCATGTCCGAAAGTTCCCTTTCCTTTTTGCTCGAATCGACCAAATTGTCGACTCCACCGCGGGATGCGAAAACTTTGTCCTTTCTCGACGCATATTCGGTTACCACGGATCAAAATGAAAGAATCCGACCAGCTCGCGACTTCGTTCATAACACCCTTCGGGATGTATTGCTACCTCACAATGCCCTTTGGGCTGAGGAACAGCCCAGGGCAACGTACCAGGCGGTGCATGCAAATCGTCTTCGGAGACCTCATCGAAGGATTGTGGAAGCCTATGTCGACGACATAGTGGTCAAATCCAAGAAAAAACGGCGGACCTCGTGGGAGACCTCGGGAAACCTTTCGAATGTCTAAACAAGAAGGGAGTCAAGCTTAACCCCAAAAATGTGTATTTGGGGTTCCCAGAGGGATCTTCTTTGGGTTTCATCGTCTCTCAACGAGGCATCGAAGCTAACCCGACCAAGGTTGATGCAATCACCAAGATGGGGCCAATCCGAGACCTCAAAGGAGTCCGAGAAGGTCATGGGCTGCCCTTTGGCATCATTAAGTAGGTTCATTTCCGCCTCGGGGAAAGGGGCCTCCCCCTCTATCGGCTCCTTCTCGCAAGTCCGAGCTCTTTGCACCGACCCCGAGGCCGAGGTAGCCCTCGGTAACCTCAAGAAGCTCCTGACTAGTCCACCAATCCTGGTACCTCCAAACCCAGGAGAGACCTTGCTCCTCTACATTACAGCCACTACTCGGGTAGTCAGTGCCGTGGTTGTAGTGGAGCGTCGGGAAGAGGGGCACACGTTGCCAATTCAACGCCCCGTTTACTTCATCAGTGAGGTGCTTTCCGACACCAAGACTCGGTACTCGCAGATGCAAAAACTGGCATGCGCTATCGTCTTGGCCGAAGAAAACTTTGCCACTACTTCCTCGCGCACCCGGTTGCGTGGTATCCTCATTCCCCCTCGGGGAAGTCATCGAAACCTAGAGGCCACGGGAAGAGTGGCGAAGTGGGCGGTGGAGCTCATGGGCGAGACAATATCATTTACGCCTCGCAAAGGCGATAAAGTCTCAAGTCTTGGCCGATTTTGTAGCCGAATGGACTGATCACGCAATTACCCCCGGCACCCATCCAAGCCGAGTCTTTGGACCATGTATTTCGACGGGTCAATCATGAAGACGGGTGCGGGGGCCGGTTTGCTCTTCATTTCACCCCTCGGGGTTCACACGAGGTACGCCATCCGGCTGCATTTCCCAGCCTCCAACAACGTCGCAGAATACGAGGCACTGGTCAATGGTCTCAGGATCGCGGCGGACCTCGGGATCCGACGGTTGGAAACCAGAGGGGATTCGCAACTGGTTATCGATCAAGTCATGAAGGCCTCGGCGTGCCACGACCCCAAGATGGAAGCATATTGCCGAGAAGTGCGCAAACTGGAGGAAAAGTTCTACGGGCTTGAGCACAAGCACACACCAAGACGTTACAATGAAGCTGCGGACGAACTCGCCAAGGTAGCTGCGACGCGAGGTACCGTTCCCCCGAACGTACTCACCCGAGATCTCAACGAGCCCTCGGTTAAGTACACTCCTTGGAAATACCCTCGGGGGCTCACAAAAACAACTTCCAGAACAAACCGCGCCCGGCTATGGCAATCGACCAAGACCCCGGACCGAGAGAACCTCTATTGGAGTACCTCTCCTGGGAGAACTACCCGAGGGTAAGACCGAGGCTCGCCCGTTGGCCGAAGGGCAAAAGTCCTTTGCGCTAATTGGAGACAAAAAGAACTCTACAAGAAAGGAGCCTCGGGTATACATACATGCGATGCATACCCTCGGCGGAAGGCAAAGATTTGCTTAAAGACACCCACCGGGGAGTGTGGCCATCATGCCGCCCGGGACTCTTGTCGGTAAAGTCTTGAACAAGGCTTCTACTGGCCCTCGGCGGTGCGGGGACGCTTGAACGAGGTCGTGCGCACCGCACGGAGTGTCGGTTCTACGCACGCAAGACGCATCTACCGGCACAAGCCTTGCGGACCATACCTCGACATGGCCATTTGCGGTGTGGGGCTCGACATGATCGGTCCCACGAAAGGGCGCTGGAGGACACACTCATGTCCTAGTCGCCATCGACAAGTTCTCCAAGTGGATCGAAGCCCGAGCCGTGGTGAACCCTCGGACGGAGGAAACGGTGAAGTTCTTTACGAACATCATTGCCCGTTTTGGAGTCCCGAACTCCATCATCATGGATAACGGAACCAACCGTGGGGAAAAAGTTCCTCGACTTTTGTGGCGACTACGGCATCGGGTTGACACCTCGGCCGTAGCCCACCCAAGGACCAACGGTCAAGTGGGCGTGCCAATGGCATGATCCTACAAGGACTCAAGCCAAGGATCTTCAATCAGCTGAACCATGACGGGGAAGAAATGGTACCGGGAACTACCGTCGGTACTATGGAGCCTTCGAACAACGAAAAGCCGAGCCACGGGCTTCACCCCATTCTTTCTAGTCTATGGAGCCGAGGCGATCTTGCCTGAGACATTGAATATGGGTCCCCAAGGCTGCGAGCCTACACCGAAAGCGGGGGCAACCAGCGAGCAAGGCAAGATTCCATCGACCAAGTCGATGAGGCCCGAGACGTCGCACTTTTGAATTCAGCAAGATACCAACAAGCTCTACGCAAGTATCATGCCAGCGGCCCGAAGCCTCGGGAGTTCCAAGTCAACGACCCCGCATCAGCCGGTGACGGGATAACAAGGGGCGCCACAAACTCACACCACCTTGGGAAGGGCCATATTTCATCGCCGAAATACTAAGGCACGGAACCTACAAGTTGAAGAATGAGAAGGGCGAAGTCTACTCCAACGCTTGGAACATAGAACAGCTACGTAAACTTCTACCCTTAACCTCGCACTAGAAGTCAAACACTTATGTTCTTTTTTGCTCAATAAAAGATTTACATCTTTTTACGAAGAGAAGCTTCTTGTGCATACCTTAAGGGAGTCTTAGCCTCGTCGGCACAAGACTAAAACTCCCTCGGGGGCTACAGGGGGACCCCCTCGGGGGACCCCCTCCTCTTTCTTTTTTTGAACTTTTTTTTTCAAGGAAAAAAGTTCTCCTGCAAGACACACTTGAATCGATTGTTTAAGTTCTGGCGAAGGTCGCGCACTGCACAAATCCTAAGTGAGATAGCCGAAGTCAAACGGACCGCCCCTAGTGGCACCCGTGCGGACCGCCCCCCCGGTGGCATCCATGCTCAATATCTCGCGAGCGGAGAAAGCAAAGCGACACGGCCACACAATAAACGAGAAATTTGAGAAACGCGAACTTAATCATAAACGCACCGCCGAGGTCACGGGCCCCGGGCAAGACTATTGTTTATGTACACATTTCTCACACATTCAATCTTTTCATACAAGGGGAGATCAGGGGGCGTCACGAGCCTCGTCCACCCGCGCTTCACGATCGGCCGCCGAAGCGACATCTGCGGAGGCAACATCCTCGGCAGTAGCATCCCCCGGAGTAGACGTCGGGCCCGTCGGCGCATCCTCGGAGAAGGCATCCAGCATCTCCGTGTCCGCCTCATAGCTTGACTCTATGGGGGAATACGGAGGGCACACCTCATCTTCAAAGAGAGAGGCCAGCCGTGTTGCAGCACCATCCACGGAGTCGTACAACTCCTTGGTCCTGGCGGCATCAGCAGCGGCCTTCTCGGCAGGGTCGGCCGCGTCCTCGTCGTCGGAGCCAAGGAAGAAGCCACCCGCGACATTGTTCAGTGCCTCGGGCGCCACCGAGAAATGCGAACGAGAACAACGCCCATACGTCCGCCGCCAATCCGGAAGCGCTCGGAGCTCGGACTGAGGAAGCCGCCCACGGCGCTCAAGCGACTGCGAGCCGAGGGCCCAACCTCCAGGTTGTCCGCCCCGAAGCGGCGGATAAAGTCAGACAGGGCCTCTTCCAGCTCCTGGTATGACTTCTGCTCCTGCTCCAGCCCACTGGCAAGCGTAGCCGCGGTCTCCACGGCCTCGGTCCGGACCTTCTCCGCTTCTGGTAAACAGGCACCAAAGCGACGTCAACAAGATGAAGGGATCAAAGATAGTAGAACTTTACCGAGGGAGAAGGCGTGCCTTGGCACTTCAGTTGCCAGCCCCGGCGTCACGTTGTGCTCCTCCGCGAGCAACTTGTGGAGCTGGTCCTTCTCCTTCCGAGGGTTTCCCCTCGGACACCAGCTCCCCCGATGCGGGTGTTTAAGGCGTCGCACATCTCCGCTTTGCTTCCTCTCCTCCTCCTCCGGGATCGGTCCCGCTCGCCATGGGCCTCCTCCGGGGCTGGAGGGGCTTCCGGCGTCCTCAAAATCTTGACTCATCGAGCCATCTCAGCCGCCACCTTGTTGGCCTCGGACCTGGCCTTGACGAGCTCGGCCTCCAGAGTCTGCCGCTGGGACTCCCTCTCCTCGGCAAGAGTAGTAAGCCGGGACATCTCGCTCTGGGCTTGGATCAGCTTCACCCGCGTCTGCCCAAGGGCGTTCCAATTCAGAACGTTCCGGCGAAGGAGCTCGGACTTCTCCCGGGCGAATTGCGGGAGACTTCTGCCAACAAGGACACCACGGATTACGACGCATACACAAAGACGGTGAAGCGGGGGAATAGCGGCCAAGACACTCACCGCGTCGGCCTCCACGAGGCGCTGGTCAATGCGTCGCCAATCTTCGCAAGGCCGTCGGCCCACCGGCGGATCTGCTCATGAGTTTTCCACGCCCCGGGACCTCGGGACGATCGTCGATCACCACGGCGAGTGGACCCCGGGCACGTCACCCAAGGTCAGGGGAGGACCACCCCAGCGGGTCGGCTCCGTAGGGGAGTATCGCCTCCACCCAAGCAACTCCGCGGCTCGGGGGCCCGACCAATAAAAGTCCGGGGTCCTTCGGCTTGCGACCACGGGCCTGATCCTCACCATTGCGAGGACGATGCCTCGCCAAGGACCGCGGGCCGACCGGGCGCATGAAGCAACGGGAAGTCGGGATTGTATCCCTCATGAACCCCGGATCGGCGGGAGCCGGCGCATGCGGGGGCCTCGTCTCCGCCGCCTCGAAGAGCTCCTCCTGAGAAAACTCCCGGACGAAGGAGCTTGGCTCCTCGGGAGGGGCGGCCTCGTCGTGAGTCCCCGGCGGCGGCATCACGCAGCCGGCCGAGCCCCTCCGAGTCGATCACCATCGGTGGGTGGGCGACCCGCCATCACCGCCATGGGCTTGTACCACCTCGGGGAGATCTCGGCCGTCCGGCTCGGGCGGACCCCCTCCCGAGGCTCGGGGCTAACACCACGGGGGAGCCCAACGCGGTGGGACGGCGTCTTGGTGAGACGACCCTCGGCTGCGGGCCCCTACCGGAGGCTTGCGTGCGGCCTTCGGGGCCTTCTTGGGATGCAGGGACGGTGGGGGGCCCCCGCTTCGAAGTCAAGAACGCGCGTCGAAAAAGAAGCCAAAAATACCGAGAAAAGAAGCTAACTGCGAAAACACGAAGGGACTCACGAGGCCCGGGATCGCCCGGTGTGGCCGGGGGCGCGGAAGATGCGACACTGGCGTCGCACTTGACGCCGGGCCGTATCCTCCACGGTCTCCGTACTCACGGAAGCCGGTTCGGGACGGGGGTCACGGTTCCTCACCTCGAACCACGCCTTGCGACGGCGAGGTGCCCACGCCGGGAAACATCGGCTCATCCCGCCAAGCCTCACCATGTAGCGCCAGGGTGACCCACATCGGGTAAAACCCCGAGCCACCGGTGGTCCCGGGGCCTCGGCCGGAGGAACTCGAGGCGCGGTCCCGGCAACCCCCCGACGCCTCGGGCTCGGGCTCGGGCTCATAGCGAAGTCCCGTGGGTCGGCAACCCTAGGGCTCGGTCAATCGAGCCCCCACATCATCGTCCGACGAGTTCACGGCGAACTCGTCCTTCTCCTCATCCTCGTCCTCCTCGGTGGTCGAGGTATCGGCGATCGCCCCGCCCTGCTTTGCCCGGCCGTGGTTGGCACGGGCCACATTCTTCTTCTTCTTCTCCTCCTTCTTCAACGCCAGCGCTCTCTCCCTTCGTTAGAGCACGGTTCGCCGCCCGGCGCGGCGTGCATCCATATTGGGCACGGGCGGAGGAGAGTCGTGATAATTCAATCGACCACGCAAGAAGACGGAGTAAGAACCACCGCGGCGGCGGCATGGTGGCAACAAGACAGTACAAGAACGCCTGAAACCAAAAGGCGCTTACCAAGGAGATGTACCCGGGCGGGCGCATAGGGATCTCCGGGATCTCGGACGGGTATTGGACCCCAATGCCTCCTTCACCCTCTTGGCCGGACCATCGGTGGAAAGCGAAAGGGAGGACATCCGAGACTCTTCAAGACCGGCCCAGAGGATGTCATCGATACATGAGCAAAGGACGAGCCATCAATGGCAACACCCGACGCCGATGAAAGGCGGCGACCACGGCCGCTGCGTTCACACCCCATCTCGGAGCCACGGGATCGCCGCCTCGAGCCCTCCAACCGAGGATGATCCGCCGAGGGGGACCCCGTAACCACTTATCCGGACGCCGCTGAGAACGCACCCGGTGTGCGCGGGAAGCGCGTTCCCGTCATTGCGGAGGTAGAACCACCGGTCCTGCCACCCCTGTTGGAGGAGGTGAGCTTGGAAAGGATGTACCCATCAGCTGCTCGGTTCGGCCTCGGCTGCTCGATCGGACTTGGAGCGCGCAACCACCAGCGCGCAACGCCCTCCACGACGCACCCTTCGCCACCGGGCGGTGGTAAGGTCTGCCTTAAAAACCACAACCAAAGGTCCCAATGCGGCTCGATCCCCGGGAATCCCTCACGAGAGGGTGATGAAGATGGCGGCACCGGAGACCGAGTTCGGGGCGAATGGTGAAGCTCAATGTCGTAGTAATGAAGGATCGCGGATAAACTAGCCCGCCCGGCATCCCGAACCCACGCCCGGTGAAGATCGATCGGGCTCACCACATAGCCATCGGGAGGGTTAGGCTCCTCCTCGGTCCAATCCGAGCTATCCACTCGGCCGCTCGGCATTGGTACAAGGGCGAAGAAGCCCTTCCTCGACAAGGCGCCGAAGCTTTTCCTCCGTCGCCGTCGTTCTCGCCACGCGGCTCGGCATCGAGCACCTCCCTCGTGTTGTCGCCGCCACCCGATTGCGCCATGGGACGAACGGGAGGACGAGGAACAAAGAACCGGCGGGCAACACCGCTCACACGAGCACAAGGCAAGTGGATTTCTCCCTTAATCTCTCCCTATCTTTCTTTCTATCTCTAATTGCCGCAGCAAGAAGGCAAGAAGGCGATGGCAAGAACAAAGGAGCAACTATCGCCGCCGCCCGGCGACCCCCATATTTATAGGGAAGGGAAGGCAAACCGCCGGCTTTGAGCAAACGAACCGACGCCGGAATGGACGGCCCACGATGGAACGGAACCGCTCATCCAACGGCTCGGCCGCCGCGGTGGAGCCGTCACTCAAGAGCATTAATGCACCTTGACGGCGCTCTCGACATCCCTCGACAAGAGCCACGGGGCCACGTCCCATCGGGATCGAACCGTCCACGCCGCCTCGGGCGCGGCAAGGAGACGCCTCGTCTTCCATTCGGGGTAAAACCGTCCGGCCATCCATATCCAAAGAGCGCCCGACCCTAAGGGGCAAAAAAGTCGATCCGTTGGCGGTTCCGCCTCCGGCGGGGGCCAACGTGCACTTTACGTTCCTGAGGTTGCCAGCCGGGCCCCCACGGGGTTTCTACGCCTCCTCGGGATAACCCGAACCGGGGGCGTGATGGAAATGCACAACCGGCTATACCCGGGCCCTCGGGGGCTCTGGATTTCTGAACGTGTTTAAAACCCGCGGTGTCGCTTATAGAGATGTCCCATCTGTGGGAGGCCTACAGCCCTCGGGGTTGACCCGTCAAACCCCGTGATCCGCTAAGCGGTCCGTAGGTTCTCATGGGGTGAATCCTAGATCACACGGCCGGCCCTTGCTCCGGCAAGGGCACGGCACCCCACTTAAACTAACCCGTTACAACGTTCAAACGGAGTGCACCACGGTCGGCTTTCGGGGCACCGAGGTGTATCTCCCCTCCTCCTCCCCTGCAGCATCTAGGCCCCTAGATTGGGTTTCGATGATTGATGACAATGAAATTATCATGACTAACGTGTGTTTTGCGAAAACAAAGTGAGAGTTAGGTCATGATAATGGTGGTCTCGCGAAGAGTTTGTTACGCCCCTGGCGATGGAAATTCGTTCGGTTTTTCCGAGGATGAACGACAAGGTTAAGGACGGCTAGTTCGATTGTCGATGGAGTCGGGTGACATCGGATTAGTTGTTAGGACTTTGTTTTTATTTTTCGGCCGTACTATTAAGGGGGTGCGAACGGGTAGCTTGACCTAGGCGAGTCTAGAGACGAGTTGTGGTGCACACTTGAGTTTCTTTAGCACTAGGTAGCTCAATTTATGCCCGAGACATGTTGGAGTTGGAGCAATTCACGGAGTCGCGAAGACGGAGCTGAAAAAGGGCTTCAAAGGCCGGCCGGGGGCACCGGCCGGACGGGCCAGCGGCCGGGCGCTTCGGTCCTTCACCGGCCTTTCCGGTGGAGTGCGTCTGGCGAGAGCATTTTCGGCGAGGTCCAACCGGACGCGCAGCGACGGACGCTTCGGTGTGGACGGAAGCACCGACCGACGCTTCGGTCGGGCGTGTCGAGGTCGTGTGTCGTTTACGGCCGGACGCGATCGCCGGGACCCTTGACCGGACTCACCGGTCAGGTCCGGTCCGCCGCTTTGTCTGAGAGAAGCTGATTTCGTGGAGTTGCTTGGTGGGGGCTATATATACTTTGTCCCCACTCTCTTGCCCACTCTCTTGCCCATTTGTTCAGCTGAGAAACATCCTTGAGAGTGCAAGGAAGAGCAAGAGCCCTAAGGTGGTCATCCATGCAAGATTAAGGATCATCCTTAGAGTGTTTGAGAGATTCAAGTGTGCATCCACTCTTCTCCTAGGCTTGTTGAGGTCAAGTGAGAGTTCGTGCTTGTTTCTCTTGGTGATCGCCATCACCTAGACGGCTTGGTGGCGGATCATGGCTTGAAGATCACCCGGTGGTGCTTGTGGGTGGCTCAACCAACCTTGTGAGCGGTTTTGGGTGATTCACCGCGACGGAGTGTCGAAGAATCAACCCGTAGAGAGCACTTAGTTCTTGCGAGGACTAAGGGGGAGCGATACTCTCGAGAGAGTGCTCCAACGAGGATTAGGGGGGTGTGGCGACACCTCGATACCTCGGGAAAAAATCGCCGTGTTCCTTCCTCTCTTTACTTTCCGCATTTACATTCCGCAATTCTATTTCATGTCTTTACATTCTTAGAATTGTCATGCTAGAGTAGGATTGGAACCTAGGGTGTAAAACTTTGTGCGGTAGTTGTTAGAAACACACTTAGGCACAAGAGGGTGAATATAGGCTAGTAGGTTGCTTATTTAAGTTAAAATTTTAGATTAGCCCAATTCACCCCCCTTGGGCATCTCGATCCTTTCAAGTGGTATCGAGTCGTGTTGCTCATAATTAGGCTTAACCGCCTAGAGAAAGATGTCCAACGGAATGGCCCACCACCCATGTTCGAAGGCGATGACTTTCCTTATTGGAAAATTCGCATGGAGGCCTACCTTGAGGCCGAGAATCCCGGTGTGCTCAAAGCCGCCACCGAAGGTTACGCAAAACCTCGGGATGAAAAAGCCCTCACCGACGTAGAAAAGGAACAAGTCACTTGGAATGCCAAAGCTAGAAACACAATCTTTAGAGGCATTTGCAAGGACGTGTTCAACCGCGTCTTGAAACCACAAAAATGCCCATGATCTTTGGGAAGAAATTTGTGCGCTCCATGAGGGAACCAAGAGTGAGCGTGAGGAACGCAATAATCTTGTCATGAATAAGCTTAATTCCTTTGCAATGCTTCCTAATGAAAATGCTAATGACATGTATGGTCGCTTGAATGTCATTGTAGAGGAAATCAATGGGCTTGGACTCACACAAATCACGCCCGCGGATGTTGTGAGAAGGATGTTGTGTCCTCCCCCCATTGAGAAGTATGGGCACATTGTCACCGTTCTTCATCAAGGTGATCTTTTCCGAAGTCTACACCGACAAAAATCTTGGGAAAGATCAATGCCCATGAGATGTACATGCACATCAATCCCAAGGATGAACCTTCATCGACCAAGAAGAAAGACCTTGCCTTCAAGGCTAGCATTGACAAGAAAGGCAAAGGCAAAGCGTTCGTGACTTCCTATCAAAACCCAAGTGATGAGGAACTTGATGATCTTGCACTCATGGTGAAGAGAACTACCAAGATGCTCAAGGGCCTTAGCAAGAGGGGAGTCAAGTTTGATTCATCAAGAAAGCAATTCTATACAAGTAGCAAGAAGAAGCCACTCTCCGAGATGGAGTGCTACAATTGCCATCAACTTGGTCACCTTGCTCATCAATGTCCCGAACCACCCAAAAAAAAAAGACAAGCACAAGAAGAAGCAACGGGACAAGAGAGAAGAATCAAGTGATGATGAAGAGAAGAAGAAGGATAAGCCATACAAGAAGAAAGATGGCAAGAAGAAGGAGTACCACAAGAAGAAAGATGGAAAGGCTTACTTTGTTGGTGATTGGCTCACCGACATTGAATCATCATGTGGTGGCTCCTCCGGTGAAGAAAGTGACAATGAGCAAGAACATGTGGCGGCAATTGCTATTGGGTCTTCATACGTTTCACCACCACCGTCACCATCTTCATCGTCTACACACCTATGCCTCATGGCAAAGGACTCAAAGGTACCAAGTGATGATGAAAGTAGTGATAGTGATAATGATAGTGATGATGATGTTGAGTATGAGGCACCTAGCTATGATGAGCTTGCGACTTTGCTTGGCAAGTATTCTAAGATGGTCTCAAAGGCAAACAAAAAAGATTGACATGCTTAAACTTGAGAATGAAACTCTTCTTGCTAAACATGACAAAGCACAAAAAGGCTAGTGATGAGCTTAGAGATGAATACAAACTTGTGAAGTCCTCCCTCAAAGAGCTCAAACCTTCCCTAAAGGAGCTCAAAGAAAAACATGATAAACTTGAGGGAACTCACAATGAGCTCATCATTAGATATAAAAAGCTCAAAGAAGAGTATACAAATCTCAAGGTTGAGCATGACAACCTTCTTGTTGCTAATGAGTTTTTAAATGATGAGCCACATGTTGCTACTAACCATGTTGTTGTAAGATTGATATAGCTACTTCATGTGATGATTTGATTGATGAGAACATTGAGCAAAAGGCTAGTAGCAAAGGCAAGCAAGTGGTTGTGGCCGATCACTATGATGAGTACATCAAGATCAAGAATGAGAATATCAAGCTAAAGAAAGATCTCGAAGAGCTATCAACTCAAAACATGGTTGTGGTTGAGAAAAGTGATGAAACATATGAGTCGGGTCTTGAGTTTGAAATGCTCAAGCAAGAAAATGTGAGGCTCAAGAGAGAGAATGTCCAACAAGCCGCCATCTTGAGCAAGTCCATCAATAGTGAAGAAGAGCACAAGAAAGTGCTTGAGTTTGAGATGATCAAACGAGAGAATGAGAAGCTCAAGAAAGAGAAAGTCCAACAAGCCGCCATCTTGAGCAAGTCCACCAAGGGTGAAGAAGAGCACAAGATAATGCTTGAATTTGAGATGATCAAACAAGAGAATGAGAAGCTCAAGAAAGAGAAGGCTCACCTCACTACCGGCTTGAGCAAGTTCACCAAGGGTCACAATCTTCAAAGTGAGCTCTTCATGAACACCGTAATGAAGATGGACAAGAGTGGTATTGGGTACAAGGCAAATGAAGAGAAGAAAGCTAAAGCTCAAGCTCAACATCAACTCAAGTCAAAGCCCAAGCCCAAGCCAAAGAGATGCTTTGAGTGTGGTCAAGAAGGGCATTTCTCTCATGAGTGTGTGACACCACCACCACAACCCTTGCCCAAGCATGCTAGACCTTTTGCCTTCAATGCTCACTACATGCTTAGAAAGGATGCTAGTGGCAAAACCAAGGTCATGTTCTTAGGTCCACCAAACAAGAATAGGCCTAAGCAAATTTGGGTTGCCAAGTCATTGATTGAGAACACCAAGGGCCCTAACCAAGAGTGGGTCCCTAAGCAACAAGCTTGATCTATTGTGTGTAGGTGAACTACAAGACCGGTGGAAGTCATTGGGTTATTGATAGTGGTTGCACACAACATATGACCGGTGATCCTCGTATGTTCACCTCACTAGAAGAAGGGGACAAAGGCCACAACAAGATTACATTTGGTGACAATTCAAAGAGCAAAGTGAGAGGCTTGGGAAAGGTTGCAATATCAAATGATCACTCACTATCAAATGTCCTATATGTTGCTTCATTGAGCTTCAACTTGTTGTCGGTTGGTCAACTATGTGATCTTGGCTTCCAATGCCTATTTGATGAACATGAAGTTGTTGTGATAAAGAAGAGTGACAAGCAAGAGATATTTAGAGGTTTTAGGTACAACAACCTCTATGTTGTGGATTTCACTTCGAAGAAGCCAACTTGCAAACTTGCCTATTTGCTAAGGCTACATCACTTGGTTCGCTATGGCATAGAAGACTAGCACATGTTGGTATGGGGTCTCTCAAGAAGCTAATGAAGAATGATCTAGTGAGAGGATTGAAGAATGTCGAGTTTGAAAAGGACAAGCTTTGTAGTGCATGTCAAGCCGGCAAGCAAGTTGCCAACACCCATCCAACCAAAGCTTTCATGTCAACACATAGAGTGCTAGAGCTACTTCACATGGATCTCTTTGGGCCAACAACATACAAGAGCTTGGGGGCAACCTATATTGTCTAGTGATTGTTGATGACTACTCAAGATACACTTGGACCTTCTTTCTTCATGACAAATCCGAAGTGGCCGCTTGCTTCAAGAAGTTTGCTAAAAGAGCTCAAAATGAATTTGATGTGAAGATCAAGAAGATAAGAAGTGACAATGGCAAAGAGTTTGACAACACAAACATTGAGCTATATTGTGATGAAGTTGGGATCAAGCATGAGTTCTCTTCAACCTACACTCCTCAACAAAATGGTGTAGTGGAGAGAAAGAACCGGGACACTAATCACTTTGGCAAGAACAATGCTTGATGAGTATGGCACCGATGAGAAGTTTTGGGCCGAGGCAATCAACACCGCATGCTATGCATCCAACCGCCTCTATCTCCAAAAAGTTTCTCAAGAAGACACCTTATGAGTTGCTCAATGGGAAGAAGCCGGACGTCTCCTTCTTTAGGGTGTTTGGTTGCAAATGCTACATCTTCAAGAAGCGCCAACATCTAGGGAAGTTTCAAAGACGTTGTGATATTGGTTTTCTTGTTGGTTACTCATCGAAGTCCAAAGCATATCGAGTATTCAATCATGCCACCGGCATGGTAGAGGAAACATATGATGTGGAGTTTGATGAATCTAACGGCTCCCAAGGAGCACTTGAGAATCTTGATGATGTAGGTGATGAACCATTGAGGGAGGCCATGAAGAACAAGCCGGTTGGAGACATCAAGCCTAAAGATGATGATGATGATGTTCAAGAAATTGACAAGCCATCATCATCAAATGTTCCACAAGATGATGATAAAGATGAGAACAACCACCACGATGATACTCATGTCTCTCATGAACAAAGTGTGGAACAAGCTCAAGATGTTGATGCTCCACAAGACCCTCCTCAAGTGGTTGATCGATAAGGAATTCACCTCTACTCCAAGCACATCCTCAAGATCTCATCATAGGGAGTCCTACAAAGGGGGTTATGACTCGATCTCAAAAAAATGCTTACTACCATAGAGGAAGCTCTAGAAGATCCGGATTGGGTGAATGCCATGCATGAAGAATTGGGCAACTTCACCCGTAATGAAGTGTGGACACTTGTAGAGCGACCTAAAGGTGCAAGAGTCATTGGCACAAAGTGGGTGTTCCGCAACAAGCAAGATGATCAAGGAGTTGTCGTGCGGAACAAGGCAAGACTAGTGGCAAAGGGGTTCTCTCAAGTTGAAGGTTTGGATTTTGGAGAGACCTTTGCACCGGTGGCAAGACTTGAAGCCATACGTATCCTCCTTTCATATGCATCACATCATAACATGAAACTATATCAAATGGATGTGAAAAGTGCTTTTTTAAATGGCTTCATAAATGAACTAGTCTTTGTTGATCAACCTCCCGGTTTTGAAGACCCTAGATATCCTAACCATGTTTATAGGTTGACCAAGGCGCTATATGGGCTCAAGCAAGCCCCAAGAGCATGGTATGAGCGCCTTCGGGACTTCCTCATTGCGAAGGGCTTCACCATTGGGAAGGTGGACACCACACTATTCACCAAGAAGCATGAAGGGAACATCTTCATTTGTCAAGTTTATGTCGATGACATAATCTTTGGCTCAACAAATGAAGAACATTGCAAGGAGTTTGGTGCCTTGATGTCGAAGGAGTTTGAGATGTCCATGATTGGTGAGCTTACCTTCTTCCTCGGGTTTTAAGTCAAGCAATTGAGAGAAGGGACCTTCATCTCTCAAGAAAAGTATACCAAAGACCTTCTCAAGAGGTTTGATATGGAAGATTGCAAGCCCATCAAGACACCCATGCCAACCAATGGACAACTTGACCCGGATGTGGGAGGTACACCGGTAGATAAGACTCACTATCGATCTATGATTGGTAGCTTGCTCTATCTCACCGCATCTAGGCCCGACATCATGTTTAGTGTTTGCTTATGTGCTCGTTTTCAAGCTAACCCTATGGAATCCCATCTCACCGCGGTGAAGAGAATTCTTAGGTACCTCAAGCAAACACCAAGCATGGGCATATGGTATCCCAAAGGTGCAAGATTCCAACTTGTTGGCTATTCCGACTCGGATTATGCCGGTTGCAAAATTGATAGAAGAAGCACAACCGGGGGGTGCCATTTGCTTGAAGGTCCATTGTCTCTTGGTGTTCGAAGAAGCAAAATAGTGTGACCTTGTCAACCGCCGAGGCGGAGTATATTGCCGCGGGAGCTTGTTGTGCTCAAATTCTCTACATGAAGCAAACTCTCCTTGATTATGGTGTCAAGCTCGAGAAGGTTCCATTGCTATGCGATAATGAAAGTGCCATCAAAATTGCAAGCAATCCGGTTCAACATTCCCGCACCAAGCATATTGATATTCGGCATCACTTCATTCGTGATCATGTGTCCAAGAAGGATATATCTCTTCAAGGAGTGAGGACCGAAGACAATTTGGCGGACATCTTCACTAAGCCTTTGGATGAGGCAAGGTTTTGTGAGTTAAGAGGCGAGCTCAATATTCTTGACTTTTCCAACTTCTCTAGAAAATGAGCTTGTGTTGTCCCTTGCATTCATTGTATTATATGCCATGTTTAATTTAATGCAATGCATATAGGGCTTGTCTAACATGATTAAGATAACCGCCGAAAAGCGTGTGAAAAAGCTTAATCTTGGATCAAACTTGACAAGCCAACTAGATTCAAATTTCGTTTTTAAATTCTCGTATTGCATCTCATATACATGTGTGTTGGTTTGTCGTTCTTCTTCGGTTTAAGTTTGAGTATCCGCTGTGTTCGCCCAAGGATGGAGAGAGCTTTTGATGCTCCAAATGGTTCATAAACTCCATTGCTTGGCCATACGATGCTCCTCGATCGGATTTATTGCCTATTTTCAAAAATTAAAGCTATGCCTATGGCAAAATATTTGCAAAATCGAGGGTTTGAGAGAGGACTCCCATGACCTGTTCCAACTGGTGTTTATTTGGCTCTTTTTTGCGTTGGAATTTGGTTGGGAGAAGTTGCCGCGAAGGAAGAAATCAGAAAAACCAGAAAACGTCGACCGGAAGCAGGACCGGACTCATAACCGGACTCACGGCGCTCTGCGAACGCGCGTCCGGTCGGGAGGCGATTTATGAGCTCTCTGTAATTTCGACCGGAAGCAGGCACCGGTGCGTCCGGTCGATGGAGGCGAGCGTCCGGTCAGAAATTTTGACGCGTGGATCGAGTTTTCTGTATGACATGTGGGGCCCATTTCTCTTTTTACTACCCTCTGCCGGGCGGGCCCCCTCCTCTCCATTCCATTCGAAGCCACCGCCCCGCGCCCACCCGCTCGTGCCCGCGCGCCGCACCTCACCCACCGCCGCGCCGCCGCGTCCCTCGCGCCACCACCGCCCACCGGCCTTCACGCCATTGTCGCGCCGCATCCGCCGCTCCGCCCCGCCCGCCCGTCTGCGCCGCTCCCCGCCACCCCGCGCTGCCTCCATTGCCGCTGTGGGGAACCCTAGCCCGAGGAGCCGCCATCGACGCCATTTGCGCCGCCGCCGTGGTCCATCGTCACCACCCGTCTTCCTCTTCGCCGGACGCGTTTCCTTCGTTTCAAGTTCGTCACTTTCGTCCCCCGGCCTGGCCTAACCTCCTCCCATCGTGAGTTCCCTATTCCGCTGCAGCGTGCATGCCCTTCACTTGCTCGACGAATGCCCCTATGCCTTGCCGTCACTGTCTTATTCATTTTGTCGGAACTTTCCCCTTGCAGTGCTGTCCTTTTGATCCTTGCTTGTCATTCGTGTCCCACATTGTCGTCTCATCTATTCACAGGATTGCCGCAAGACTAGGTATACCCCATGACCTTCATTCTATCTTACCTCCACTGCTTGCTTCATTAAGGTCTCTTATCCCCTAGCTATGTATGTCATGTTATAAATCTCCCTATTCTCCCATGTGTGTGCAATGAGCTTGGTCGGTGAGCTTGGCGGCGACAGTTTGACAATGGCGTAAAAAACTTGGGGCCAAGCCCGAGGAGTATGGCACTCCAGGCCAAGCCTCTTGAGTGACAATGGTCGCTGACTCGGGGGGAGTCTCTCGAGTCGGTGGGTCTTTTCGAGCCGGTGGTCTTTGACAGCTTGGTTCTTTTCGGCGGGCGCTTGATCTCTCGCCATGGCGCGCACGAAGAACACCGGCCCGCCTCGACCCCCACCTCCTCCCGGTGGCGGTCCATCGGACAAGGGCAAGAAGGTTGCCGAGTCGCGGCCCGAAGAAGAAGCGAAGCGCACGCGAGGTGATGAGATGACACGTGAGCAGGTCCTTGCGGTGGCTCGGCTCGAGCGACCACCGAGTTGGGTGGTCCACGGGCCGGACTTCGTCTCGGGGAGACCGGTCTCAAGCGGCGGCGCCGAGGCAGCGGTGCCACCCCCTCGAGGCGCCTCCGCCACCTCCTCGGCCGCGCCGGCTCGGCCTACTCAGAGACGATCCACCGGCCAGGGCGCTCAGGCGGACTTCGTCGTTCCTCCCGACTCGCATCGTTTCTCTTCCGGGAGGCGACACGTCCCACTCCAGCTCCCAAAGACTAAAGACACCGGCGGCGGCGGCAAAGACCCGGCCTGACAGTGCGGAGCGGCGAGCCAGCCAGCCCCCTTGACTTGAGGGCGTGTCGGCGTCTACCGCCCGCCGGTATCGCTTTGTGCGGCGAAGACGAGTGGTTTCCACTCCGGCGGCGGCCGATGCTCCCGAAGGGTATTGGGCGGCTCTTCACGCGGACTTCTACTGGGCATATGAGGAGAGTGCGGTTGCTATCCGTCCTCACGAGTGCGGGGGGTTGGCGACATGGTCGCCGCAGCTGGTGGCGGTCGACCCCGCCTCGGCTATCTCCCGGATTGGCGACTTACTTGGCGTAGAGGGCGCTACGTGACTACGTGGGTCCGAGTTCTACGCCACCACGTGGATTGACCCCGAGCACGAGTTCTTAGTGTTTGCTTTCAAGGGCGAGAGGCACGAGTTGCGAGTGTTCGAGGCTCGCCGGCTTCTAGGGTTGCCCTCCTCTCGGACTCGGCTCCACGGTCGTGCTATGGCACCGGAGCTCTGCCGCGACGACCCGGGGCCGGCGGAGTGCCTACAAAATGATCGGGTTCGCGGCTGCTACAAGGCACCCTTCGGCGAGGGCTCGGTCGTCTACCTCACGACCTCACTCCACTTGCCGAGTTGTGGATGCTATAGTCGCGGACGATTCTACCCAGGGATTGGCTACAAGGAGGCGCTCACCCGCTTGCGGCGGTGGATTCTCTTCCACCTTATGGATCGAGATAGAGTTTGATGTTTGGGACTTGATCTTGTCGAGATGGAGGACACTATAGCCGAGGGGATCAAGGGCTGCGAGACTTCCTTCCTTTTGCTCACTTTGGATCTCCTTCCCGATTTGGAAGACCGTGCCTCACATGGAGGCCGACGTTGTGCGGAGTGGACACGACTACACGCTTTCCCGCCTTCGACCTTCGCCGGCTCCTCAAGACCACGCCGACCGGTACCCCACCCCCACACGTTCTCGGGGGCGATCCACGCGGTCGAGGCGGGCTCAGGATGCACGGTTTATGGTTGCTCTTGAGGAGGCACGGCGAGTCCGAGGAGCCGCGGCCCACGCCGAGGTTTACACCGACCCTTCGACGGCTCGGCGACGACTACGTGCCCACGAGGCCACCTCCCACGACAACACGACCACGAGGCCGGAGGTTCGGTTACGCTCCTCCACCGCCGACGGACCCCGCTTTCACTAGTTGCCGAGATGAGGGCCGACGGCGGCAGCGTGAGATCCGTGACGCAGAGCAAAGAGCTCTCAACCCGGAGATGAGGCAGCGGCGGGGCGAGCTTCGGCGTTCCCTTGCTTGCTTACCACGGCGGCGCCTCCCTGTACCAAAGAAGCGGTTTCGGCAGCCAGCCAGCGGCGCTCTCATGGCTGCGGTTATTCAAAGCTACGGGATTCGCTTTGAGATGCCTTAGCCACTACCACTTCCAAAGAAGCCACCC
The DNA here is from genome assembly GCA_015847255.1 of Hyparrhenia diplandra. Taxonomy (NCBI): domain Eukaryota; kingdom Viridiplantae; phylum Streptophyta; class Magnoliopsida; order Poales; family Poaceae; genus Hyparrhenia; species Hyparrhenia diplandra. The sequence goes on along the minus strand of JADLZK010010846.1, from coordinate 197,814 downwards.
GCTTCTCGCCGCGGCATATCGGGCTCCAGACCTCGCCGGGGTTGCGCGCTTCCTTTCACCCGCAAGTTCCCTTGTTGGTCCCAGCCGGCCTCGCCAGACTCCACCTCGCCCGGCTATATTCGAGGCTATGCGGCTTTCAGTCTGGCGAGTGCGTACTACACCGGCTTCACACCCACGACGCAGACCGACTTACGGCTTGGTGTGTCGCGGATCCCCGTCTCGGTGCCACCTTCGCCGAGTTCTTCTCTCGGCCCTACGCCTGGTGCACCACTCACTTCGGCGGGTGTGGCAAAGCGGCTCTTGAGTCTCACCCCAGTCACTCGGGCAGCCGACGGCCGAGTCTATTGTTGTCACTACCACGGTGGGTCGATCGGCGCCACAGAGTCGAGTGTGCCGCTTCCGAGCCACGGGGTCGTCCTTCCTCGTCACTACTACCTCCGAGACTCACTCGTTGACCACGCTACTCGAGCACGATCACTTGAAAGACGAGGCATATTTTCAACCAGAGATCGACACTCCACTCCCGCTACCACGTAGCGACCCCGACCGCTTCTTCCACACTTCCACGGTCGAGGGTCTTGCGATTAATTCGATGGTCGGCAGCTCGAGTTCGAGTCCAAATCCCGATGATGCCTCTCGCCCGTTGTGGCGACTTCGTGCTCCCGTGACCAGCTCGTCTGCTTCTACACCTGCTACCGACCCTTAGCCTTTTGGTCTTTGATGACACAGGGGGAGAGAGTAGAGTATGTAGACTTAGGGGGAGCTTGTGAGAGGGAGTTGGTTCTTTTGGTGTGATACACTTGCATGCATCATGTTTACTTTCATGCCTCGCATTGTATATGCTTGTGATGCATCGTGATACACTTTATGACATGTGTGCTCTCTACTTCGGTATCATTATATATCATGTCATGCTTTTGCTCATATGGTCTTGCTTCCGCACTTATGGCTTACTCTGATTATTACTTGTGATACTTTGAACCATATGAGCTATCCTTGTCGTACTCACTCTTCATGCAAATTCTATGAGTACATATATGATCATGTGTCGCATGAGCCACCCAAACCCCTTTGATCTTATTGACAGAGGCTCATGTGAACAAGTGCGCTTAAAACCTCACTCTTAATCTCCATACTCTAGAGGTTGTCATCAATCACCAAAAAGGGGGAGATTGAAGCATCTAGGCCCCCTAGATTGGGTTTCGATGATTGATGACAATGAAATTATCATGACTAACGTGTGTTTTGCGTAAAACAAAGGAGAGTTAGGTCATGATAATGGTGGTCTCGGGCGAAGAGTTTGTTACGCCCCCTGACGATGGAATTCGTTCGGTTTTCCGAGGATGAACGACAAGGTTAAGGACGGCTAGTTCCGATTGTCGATGGAGTTGGGTGACATCGGATTAGTTGTTAGGACTTTGTTTTTATTTTCGGCCGTACTATTAAGGGGGGTACGAACGGGTAGCTTGACCTAGGCGAGTCTAGAGACGAGTTGTGGTGCACACTTGAGTTTCTTTAGCACTAGGTAGCTCAATTTATGCCTGAGACATGTTGGAGTTGAAGCAATTCACGGAGTCGCGAAGACGGAGCTGAAAAGGGCTTCAAAGGCCGACCGGACGCACCGACCGGACGCGCGACCGGACGCTCGGTCCTTGACCGGACGCTCCGGTGGGTGCGTCTGGCAGAGAGCATTTTCGGCGAGGTCCAACCGGACGCAGCGACCGGACGCTTCCGGTGTGGGACGGAAGCGACCGGACGCCGGGTCGTGGCGGTCGCGGTCGAGGTCGCTTCGTTTCGACGGGCGCGCCTGGCCGGACCCTTGACCGGACTCACCAAGTCGTCCGGCCGGTCCGTTTTCGTGCGTAAGAAGCCGATTTCGTGGAGTTGCTTGGTGGGGGCTATATATACTTTGTCCCCACTCTCTTGCCCACTCTCTTGCCCATTTGTTCAAATTCTCGAGAAACATCCTTGAGAGTGCAAGGAAGAGCAAGAGCCCTAAGGTGGTCATCCATGCAAGATTAAGGATCATCCTTAGAGTGTTTGAGAGATTCAAGTGTGCATCCACTCTTCTCCTAGGCTTGTTGAGGTCAAGTGAGAGTTCGTGCTTGTTTCTCTTTGGTGATCGCCATCACCTAGACGGCTTGGTGGCGGATCATGGCTTGAAGATCACCCTGGTGCTTGTGGGTGGCTCAACCAACCTTGTGAGCGGTTTTGGGTGATTCACCGCGACGGAGTGTCGAAGAATCAACCCGTAGAGAGCACTTAGTTCTTGCGAGGACTAAGGGGGAGCGATACTCTCGAGAGAGTGCTCCAACGAGGATTAGGGGGGTGTGGCGACACCTCGATACCTCGGGAAAAAATCGCCGTGTTCCTTCCTCTCTTTACTTTCCGCATTTACATTCCGCAATTCTATTTCATGTCTTTACATTCTTAGAATTGCCATGCTAGAGTAGGATTGGAACCTAGGGTGTAAAACTTTGTGCGGTAGTTGTTAGAAACACACTTAGGCACAAGAGGGTGAATATAGGCTAGTAGGTTGCTTATTTAAGTTAAAATTTTAGATTAGCCCAATTCACCCCCCCCCCTTGGGCATCTCGATCCTTTCACTCCCCTCTCGGGAGGGCGACGAGGAGCGTATAATCAAAGTCGAGGAAGCCCGGGACGACCTTGCGCACATAAGCGTGGGCCTCGGGCCGCCCACGCAAAAACAAAATGAACTCCGCACAAACAAGCGCAATTTAAGAGTCAAGCTTGGCCTTGCCCGGCGTGCGGTATAGAAGACCTCGAACGAATCCGCCATTCCATTCGAGGCCTCGGGGGCTACACCCAACGGGTCGCTCGCAAGACCCATTGTAGACGAACCACCATGAGAAAAAAACAAGGCGACGGGAACGGCACAACCCCCCCGCGAGTCCACACTCGCCGGGGGCTCGAGGCTACCGTCGGGGACCTAAATATTGGGCCCCGAGACATTCTCCAAACAACAAGAATCTGCCGCCCATCGGGGCCCAAGAAAAACCTAGCCCGCCATCATCCCACTTAGAAGGACAGCCCAACAAAGCGACGGGACCAAAGCCAAGGAGCCACGGCGCATACATGAAGACGGAGCCGGCCCACGAGCGGCCCACGAGTCACCACGACGAAGGAGCTCACTACGCTCGAGAAGGACAAGGTCGGGGACCTTTACAAGACGGAGAACCGAACGCTCCACGTCATCACCCCACCGGCCCAAGGCTCGGACTCTACCCAAATCTCCGTCTCGCGCCCGAGGGTGACCTAGCTCACCACCCTCGGGCGCATGGATTCCGCCTCGCCCGAGGGTGGCCTAGCTCACCACCCTCGGGCGAAAAATCCGCCCGCCCGAGGGAGACCCAGCTCTCAATCCTCGGGCGAGGTGGCTCCAACTCCACTCACCCGGGGTCGGCCGACCCTGGGTATGGGAGGTTCCGTCGAAGGAAGGGAAATAATCGCATTTAATGCGGTCACACGGCAGACGAGGCGCCAGGGGCCATCGATTACGCCCGGTCAAATCGGCTGCCCGGATCACTTCCCAAATCCGACCGATGGGACACAAAGCTGAACCGGTGACATATTACGCCGCCCCGGACGGGAAACCGTGACAACACCGTTCATTTCCCGAAACACAGCCAAGACGCCACGTTGGGCCGACCCTCGGGCTCATGATACACCGCAACCGGGCGTCCACGGGCCGCCCTCGCCATGCGGACTGTGAGGGACGCCTCACTGCACCCGGGGCCACACCGAGAAACGGCACGTCGCCATCGGATCAAGACGCGTGTCTTCATCAAACGACATCCAAGCCAACCAACCCTCGGCCGCGACATGCAACAAGTATAGCCTCGGGAATTAGCCACCTAGGCACCCACATATGTAAACATTACCTCCCTCTTCCTCCTATAAAAGGGGGAGTAATGCCCCATTAGCGGGGGATCGAGCCAGAGAAAACTGACCACCACTACCACGATCGTGGGGCTTGAGACCAGCATCTCTCCCTCACACTGCTTGTAACCCCTACTACAAGCTCTCCTTTGAGCGAGGTAACACGAGCAGACACCACCCGCGGACGTAGGGCCCCATTGGCCCGAACCCGGATAAACCCGCCGTGTCCGTGTCCATCTTGCGCCACGCCATTGGGGGAGGAGGCACGCAGCCTAGAAATTCTTTATTGCCGGCACCCGAGGCACCCCTGGGCTCTCGAAAACGCCGACACTGTGCTCCAAATAAGACCGTAATTGCTCCTCCTATCACCACGAAACTCCACGCACGTGAATACCTCATTAGGCAGCTCGCAACGATCCATTGCTAGGCTGTGCTACTTGAAATGTCTCGCGCTGACGTGCATGCTCAACAGGCGGACACGCTAGGCAGTGGCATCACGAGAGTATCACACGACTTGCGAGCGATGTGGGATTGGTGCGCTACCGAATGACGGAATCAGTGGGCGGAGGCTCCCCACGAGGTCTAGCAGCGATGGGAAGGCGGCGAGGTATCGTGGCGGGTTCAATGAGACTTTGTGAGTGGCAAAAAATCTCGCACTAGCAATGGGCGACGAAGAGCTCCAACGACGATGCTAGCTAGGTGACCGTGCAACTTGTTGGTGAATCCAGGTCTTACCTCCATGTCCGGGTCAATGGGATCTGCAGGTCAAATGGAAACAACAGACATCTTCCCAACGCGCTCAGGGGTGGTTTTGTCGACTTGAGGACATGCGAAAACATCGTTTCTAACTTAGAAAAAGTAGTTTCTACATTTTTTCGTTTTTCTCGTCATTAAATTGTTTGTCACATTAGCAAAATGCATAATGGCAACATAATTTATAGAGATAGAAATTATGTTGGTTTCTGTATTAGGAGTGACCCTCAACCAACTTATTATATGATCCAAGAAATTTTGTGAGAAAAATAGAGGAATTAATTATAGATGAGCTAACTAATAAATGAGTTGGCTCAAAATTTGACTGTAAACTTAGCAGTGGGTTGTTGTTTTTGACGTTGAAGACAGGGTTGTAAATAGTATACAAATAGGGGAGGGGGAGTTTAAGAAACAAAAGGAAATGAAAAAGATTAGCCCCACTAATTAAAAGATTGGACAAAATTGTTTCACCATTGATCAATTCTTGGGAAGTAGCTTCTTTTTTGCGTGATACAGAACTAGCGCAAATTCAGTCTTGAACGCTCTTCTCCCCTCTTAGAGGAAAGGACGCGAGATTGTCGAGCTCATTAGGATGATGATCACCTCCATATATAAAGAATATTTTAGCCTTGTTGTTGACCGCTGATAAATGCCTGTGGGGGTTTATATTAAATGCTTTCCCCATCAGCTTAGGGACATGAATATACATGATGCCGTCCCCGATAGGACGCGCGCCGCACTTTCCGACGACACCAACAGGTTTAACACGTACTCACACGGTGATCAAATCGTCCGCGACCGGCCGGAACCTCGCGTATAGCATATGCCTACGCGGCGCGCCTCCGGTCCGCTCGTCCGCGGTAGGAAAGCTGGGGGCGCTCCATGGCAATACATCGCGGCAGGCTAGCTAGCATGAGAGCTCGTCGTCCTCGCGTTGGCGTGGCCAGCAGTGGGCAGTGGCCACCCCTGCAACCACAAAAGTTTTTCTGCAGGTGCTGTAGGAACACGTACACGCAGGAGGCCTGGCGATGGGGAGGGATGAGTGAACCACTGTTGTGTTTACATTAATGGCCTAGCTTGTTTTGTCCTTTTCCAGGTGCAGAGAAGTGGTTTCATTCGTATGTAGCGTCACCCCAAGGGCTAGGTACTGTAGTTTCAATTTGAGGTGATCGATGTGTATCGACTCATTCAACACACGTACACGGGAACTTCAGATAAAACAAAAATTCGTTTCATCTCACTGGAGATGACGAATTTGCGTCTCCGTCGAAGTTCCGTGATTCCGGCTGTTGTTGTTTCTTCCACACTTTGTCGGATCTTGCCTCCCGCTCGGACTGTGAACGGTTTAGTACTTTTTTGTTGTTGTTATTATAAGTAATAGTATAGTAATTTCTCTGTCTCAACAACAATAGAAGTCTCAATGTTAAGTTGTTAACTAGAATCATACGACATATTATATCTAGTGGTAAGTTAGAACAACCCACATGTAGCAATGATTAGCAATGAGATACGGAGTGTGGTTGATTCTTATAAGTGCCGAGTTTATAATACACATACTATACACTTTAGCTAGCACTTATTTTCTGCATCCCAAATTGTAAGTGCAATTAGTGGATTCATGGTGAGTTCCTCGTGTCTGATTCTGTATGGAGAACCAAAATATCTCTCATTTCCGGCGCGAATAGATTTTTTTTTTGAATCGAAATAAAGGTTCTTGTCTTGTGGGGAACGATGCACAAATTTTTGGAATCCGGTACCAACAGGTATAATCTCCTCAGAACTACGTTTTCTTTCAGGCCTTTCAACCAATCAATACGACCTTGTAGGATAGTTTTTGCTAAAACTCGAGCAGTTTCTTGAAAACTTGCTTCAGATATGAAACTTTGGGTATTCAGGGAAGCCCTTGTTATTCCCAATAAGATTGCCCGATAATAGATCGATTCATCTAAAGCCCGCCCTGCTCGTTCCGCTCCCAATAGTCCTATTAATTCCCCGGTAAAAAAACATTAGACATTCCATCTTCGGAAACCCTTACTTTTGATGTTACTTGGTGTATAATAGACCTTGGTTCTATTTCATCTCTTCAACAAGTTTATAATTGGATTTTGATTGAGTTATTTTTCTAAGGGAAAAAGCAAAAGAAAAGGTAGATTCCAAATCCTTTTTTTCTTCGGACTTTCCCAAACAAAAAATACCTCCTTGTATTCGCATTCTCAAATGAGAATGGAAGAAATTCGACTTTCATATAATATCTTAATAGAATTCCATGTAATGATCAATGCATTTTCTATTCTATTATACTGGAATAGAGCATAGTAGAATAGAACGACCCTTTCTTACTTTCTTAAAAGAGTTTCTTACAAGAGTGAAACAAAACTAAAGAAAGGAAAAATAAAGTTTGGCTAAATTATTAATGCAAAACGATCAATTAAAGAAAAGAGTTGATACTACAATTCCACTACTAGTATATAAAATACACATCGAGGAAATAACAAAAAAGAAAAAAGGATCCTAGGGTTAATCTATTTCTGCTAGGTGATCAACAGGAAAATACGAATGAAGAGCCTTAGGTCGATTTAGTTCGGGAAAGGGGAAGGGGAAAAAAAATTCTATGAACCTTCCTTTTTTTTTTTTTTTAAGTTCAAGTCTGGCGAGAATAACTGTTTTGGTGAGAGGTTGAAACAATTTTATTCTAAAAAAAGTTGGGAGTCAGTTTTGACATTTTTGGCACATAGTTTGACTACTCATCTTATCTTAAAATTTATGTAAAATATTGCTTCTTTTGTCTTGCTTGTTTTAATAAAAGTTCTTCCAAAATAACTTAAATTTAACTATGGTTGCACAAACCTTTTAAATAAGACGAGTGGTCAAATTTAAAGTTTAAAAAGTTAGATCTTATAATTTGAGATGGAGGAAGTATTATAAACATCAATACTTATCTATATATATATAACAACATATTTTTGTCAAAAATTAAATTTTCGAACTGAGCTCTGCAAAATGCATACATGGCAAGGGGATCGTGACGCGAGAGCAGCCGAGCCAGCAGCTGAGCTCTGTATAACTGTATCAGTACGCGTTTCTCTATCTCTTCTCGTACAGAAAATGGTTTGTGCACTCCAAATCTTAACTTATATCGTTTTGTCTCGAGTGCGTGCTGGAGGTACTCGAAGCTCTTTGAAATCACTTGCTCGTCGAGAACATTGCCGGCCGGTGACAGGGATATATCCGATCCACCTTTTAGCTGTCCCAATTTTCCAGTCCTATATGTACACGTTGCCTCGAAGCTCAGTAGCTCTGTGTGTGTGTGTGTGTGTGTGTGTGTGTGTGTGTGTGTGTGTGTGTGTGTGTGTGTGTGGTGAAACTACGTGCCCGTCGGTCGCCGGTCACCTGAATATGTACGTGTGCGCATCGGGGCCAAACGATAGAGAATAGATAGAGTGGCGCGCACCGTGTCAGCGTCGCCGTATCACGGCCGGATATCTCTGAGAAATGGAGTTTATCTCCACTTGGAGCTGCCTTTTAGCCCAGCTTGTCAGCATTTTCAATGCCTTTATTACTAGTTTAACAAGTAGCCAGTCCGGCGAGGTTGCTTGATTACGCCCAGCTCCGCGACAAAACCCTATATTACGTGTTCGCCGGATCGCCTCGGCGTCGTGTGAACTCTCGGGCGCTCCCAAGAATTACTATACTTGTATCTTGTACGGAGAGTCGTAGTACAACGCAAGCTAGTAGAGATTTATAGGGTGCCGTCCACGTCAATGTGCCCGCGACAAGGTGCACGCAATAAATTATAAAGCGCGGCTCGATTTGTGAAGAATATTCATCACACACCTAGCTCAACAACTAACGGTACAAGATCGAACACATATATAGTAACAAGTGTTTCTGTGTTTGTAAAACTACCTACTTGTCACAATTTATAACACTCACATGTGCATGCATGCGGTCCCATATATCCTTCTGCCACCTTTATTTATGTATTTAAAGTTGATTGCTATGATTGTACCCTATATGTATTTCTACACGTCCGTATTAGATTTGTTCCACACCTTCTTTGATCATCATTTCAAAAAAAAAAAAAAAAAAAAAACTTTATAGTTTCCCAGCGTGTAAACTGTATATCATGAAAACATTTCTCGTAATGAATCTAAAAACATAAAAAAGTCTCATGTTATTGATAACCCACACAAGAGTTTTAAAGCTGATTGTCAAAGATAAAAATAATTGGCCCCAAGACAAAACTAATACGATATGTAAAGTAAAGTACTCCCTCCGTCCCTTGGAGTTCGTGTTTTTGACTTTTGAATTTCATGTTTGACCATCCGTCTTATTCAAAATATTTATGCAAATCATAAAATAAATTAATCAATATTCAAGTATCTTCATTGATAAAATAAGTTGTAACAAAATAAATTATATTTGTGCAAAAAATTTGAATAAGACGAAAGATCGAATAAGATACGATAATCCGCAGGGGTAAAACTCACGTGGGACGGACGGAGTACTCCGTAGAAACAAAGGCTCGTGGCACGTTGTACCTTGTTTCAATAATTGGCCGTACAAGTTCGTAATAATGAAACAACATTGGACCATATGTCAGGTCGCGCTCGTAGGCCGATTGAGCCAGAAGGATTGTCTAAAAAAATTGAGCCACAAAGAGCGGGAGAGCATATACTATATTGTAGAGATGATGCTCATCAGGGTCCATTGCGCATACACACCTATGACCTATCCCAATTTTCTCTATTTGATGGTACCTATATATGTAACAGAAATATCACGGTGAGAAAGGTGACCTCGACATGATGGCTCTTGTAACAGATTCTAGAGCGTACGACTATGACATCAACATTTTCTTGTTACTGAGTATTTAACCTGGTAGGCGAAAGAAAGTTAACCCTCCTAGGGGAGTTCTACATTAGACTCAGAATATGTGTATTTTGAGTCTGGTTCTTAGGTTGTCACTAGGCATTATTGACATTTGAATATGTGGGTCAATTCATTTGAAATGTCCTATAACTTGGGGAAAATTTAAAATTCATTGATACCTTGTATATTATATACACGGGTGGGGTTTATTATGCTCATGAAGAAAACTAGATGTAGACATGAGTTTATACACTCACAAAAAATACATTGTCTTAATAATAAATTAAAACCTAAAATTTTACTTTTGTTATGTCAGGAAATATTTTTTAAGAATAACCATTGGACACCAAATCTTTATGTCATACAAATAGGCCCGAATACTTGCCTTGGATTGACTTCAATATACAATTGCTCCAATGTAACTAAAGACATAGAATCACCATAGACAACAAAGAAAAGGACTTGTCATAATATCCGTCTTTAAAAGGATTCAATAAAAAGAGTGTTGGCGGGTCTCTCTATATTGTCTGAAAAGAGAACTTAATGATTATTCGCTCACTAGAACCAAAAGTTAAAATTGCTGTGGATGAGGACCCTGTAAAAACATCTTTTTGAGGAATGGGTCAGACCTGCGTAATTTTTTTTTCTTTTCACGTCTTGTTTGATTGTTTATCTCATTCAAAATGTTATATTAAATTATAACTAAAATATCTTTGATAATAAATATATAAGTCATAATAACGAAATAGATAATGTTTACATAAAAAAATAGAAGATGCATGATGCCGGCTAATTTCAGTGCAGGATCGTGTTTGGAGAAGATGCACATATGCCATCATCGTGCGCCAGCTAGCACACGGATCGGGCCGGACTCCACTTGGCGGTTGGAACGGATCGTGACGACGTGACCGGCTGATCGGTCGACCGTGCCCAGCCCTCCAGCCACTCTCTATCGATCGCGCGCGCACGCTGGGGTCCTGCAGGTTGGACTGCGATGCGGGAGTGCGACGTAACGTATACCCACTCGGCCACTCCGGGGGAAAAAATCCGGCCGTTTCGATCGAAGGAGCTCCGTGTTCACGCGTCCAAATTCGACCGAGAGGGAGACCGTATGTACGGCGCGAACACACCGCCGTGAAAACGTAGGAGGAGGCATATCGGCGATCGGCTACATGCCGCTGGGCCGCTCGATCTGCTGAAGGCTGAACGCTGATCGAAGCGGCGGGGATCGATCGGAGGCCGGGGCGCGCGTTCCGCGCACGGGCGGTCTGAATGGCAGGTGCAGGAGCAATAAATCACCCGGCCTACCTCGTGGTTCACTGAGGGCCATTCGCTGAGCCGCGTTTATTACATAGTACTGCAGTCTTGCCGGCATAATGGCTGCATCACAACAACGATCGTCGATTCGTCGTCCTTGTGCCCGCATAGCCGCCAGCTGCTCAGGCACGGCCAGAGCTGCGCATGTCTGTGCGTCGACCGGCGGCGCTGATCACTAGGCGTGGGCGCGCGTGATTGGCTCCTCGGATTACCTTCGTCCGTCCGGGCAAGGCGTCGAGGCAAGGCTACTGACCGACCGGTGTACCACACGAGTGATTATGATGCAGGATTTGGTCTGGTATGGTAAATGCATGGTGACTGATAGATTGACTGGACAAGTTAGAATGCACATGCACCTGCAAGCACGGGGACATGTTATTGGCGCGCAAGCGGATGTCGTTTTTGTGTGCCATTGATCCCTCGCACTCCCAGCCGGACATGCGTGCAATGCAACGGCAGGAATCTTGCAGGACGAGGGGTGGCAAGAAAATCACACTACGCCGCCGGCCTGTGATCATACGCATTCGCTAATTGTGGAACACGCGCTATTTACCACTTTCATTGCTCTAGTGTGTGGTGCTCTTTATCATTGTGGCTTGTTTATTGTCAATTTTAACTTTCTTGCATCAAAGCTATATGTTTATTTAACAAATGTCTATGACATCCACAAGAATTTTGAACAATCTTAAGTAAATTATAATATATAAGTGTTGTTATGTATTAACGTGTACCATGCTCTAATGACGGATTAATTAGTCTTGATAAATTTGTCTTGTCGTTTATAGATAGAATCTGTAATTTATTTTGTAACTAGTATCGCGCCCGTGCGTTGCTACGGGATAATTAATTTTTTACTAAAAACAAATGGACCGTATGATAAGATAATAATATTGTTAAACGAAATAGCGACATTAAACTGACATTTAATTCAAAACGCAAAGTTCGCGCAAAATTGTCCAACTCTTCGAACAGAGCTGAATCCCAACAACCTAGACGTAGAGGCAGACGAAGCAGAGCAGAGATCACCTGCTCCCGGCTCACTCCTCCGGCTCGGTGGTCGGGTCGGCCAGCGTGGGCAGCATAGGGTAGTTGCGCGAGAAGCACGCGTCGCGAAGTCCCCGCCTCTTGGCCGTAGATATTGTGCAGCTTGCCCAGCGAGAGGAAGGCGAGGGAGTCGCCAATCTCCCCAACGACGCCATCCAAGTCCATTCGCTTGGATATGAGCTCGCCCTCACTCGGGCGTGTCGATGTCGTAGAGGCGAGAGCCCACCACGGGCGGGCTTACGATCTGCATCCGCACCTCCGGCGGCGCCGAAGTGGCAGCAGACCGGCGGCACGCCTCGCTTGCCGCGGTTGGGAAAGAGCGAAGATTGGGTGTGCTGCGGCAGGGAGCGTCGTGCCGCGGCGGGGGGGGACTGCCATCGCCGTTGGGGCGGAGCGGCGCACGACGCCGACGTGGCTCGAGGGATCGAGCTCGGTGGCGGCGGACAGGTAGGAGGAAGGTGTGGCGGCGGTTAAAGAAGGCAGTGCCGTAGGTGGCATTGCGGAGGAGAGGAAACCGTGAGCTCGTTGGCCGAATTTCTCGCGGGAGGTCCGAATTCTTTGCGACATGATGGTTGCGGTGGATGCAGGAAGGGATTGCGTGATCATCAGAGGAATTGTCGGGTCGGACGGAGCGAAGGATCACATGGGTGCGGAGCGACGGAGCGAAACTTGGATCGCAGGGGCGGAGTGACCGAGCGAAGAGTTTTTTACCGCACGATAAAAAGGTCTTATTATCATCCTTTTATATTGTAGAGATTAGATCACCTACGATATTTACACTGATAAAACGTAACAATTATCACACTTACAAAATCTCGAGCGTGGTTGAAGGAGAACAGGAGGAGATCGCATGCAGCGTGGCCACGTGGGTGATGGCAGGGTGGATGAGAGTTACTTTCTTTTTTTAATTGAATGAATGATGCATTACTTTCTTTTTTTAAGTTAATTGAATGATTTTGTGGTACAAAAGGAAAGGAAGCGGTAGAAAAGGAAAGGAAGGAGAAATCACATGCATTGGTTGCCTTGTGTGGGGGGTTAACTTTTTTTTTTTTTTTTTATTTTTGCGCATGGCCGATGGAGGGAGTGGAGGCGCTGGATCGCATGCAGGCAGATTGAAGTACCAAAACCAATATCGCACCAAAAAGAAGTCTTACTTTTATTATTTTTATGTTATAAAGATTAGTCACATTTAATGCCTTAAATGTGTGTCAGAGTATCCGATGTGGCACTTTATACTCACACTTTATAGCGTCTATAAGCTTGCACATGGTGAACATCTGAATGGTCATCTAGAAAGTTGGCGCTCCAGGTCATACCTTATTACATACCTCTCACCTGTGATGACCACTAAACTCTAGGAATATTTTGACCCGTGTGGCTGCTCGGGGAGACATGATGTGTCGTGTGCCTGGCCATGTGAGAGTCAGAACCTAAGAGCAGGTAAAAAATAATAGGCTATAAGCCAAGGTAGTCAACAATTTTGATGATGTGGAGGGAAAAAGAGAAAAGAAGAGAGAGAACATAGTTTGGTTCTTGTTCTAGCACCAAGCTAGGCATGGAAGCATATGCATTAGAGCATGGTTAATAATAGTGAAAGGATCAAGATACCCAAGAGGGGGGTGAATTGGGCTAATCTGAAATTTTCTTGCAAATAATAAACCTACAAGCCCGAATTCACCCAGTTGTGCCTAGGTGTGTATCTAGCAACTACCGCACAAAGTTTTGCACCCTAAGTTCCAATCCTACTCTATCATGGCAATTCTAGGAAAGTAAATGCAAGGAATAGAATTGCGGAATGTAAATTGCGGAAAGTAAAGAGAGGAAGGAACACGGCGATGTTTTCCCGAGGTATCGAGGAGTCGCCACTCCCCCTAGTCCTCGTTGGAGCACTCTCGCAAGAGTATCGCTCCCTCTTCGTCCTCGCAAGAACTAAGTGCTCTCTACGGGCAAATTCTTCGACACTCCGTCGCGGTGAATCGCCCACAACCGCTCACAAGCTCGCTTGAGCCACCCACAATCTGCACCGGGTGATCTTCAAGCCATGGAACGCCACCAAGTCGTCTAGGTGATGGCAGTCACCAAGAGAAACAAGCACGAACTCTCACTTGACGAAGACTAGCCTAGAAGAAGAGTGGATGCACACTTGAATCTCTCACACACTCTAAGGATGATCCTTAATCTTGCATGAACAACCACCTTAGGGCTCTTGCTCTTCCTTGCACTCTCAAGGGTGTTTCTCAGCTAAACAAATGGGCAAGAGAGGGTGCAAGGTCGTGGGGATGAAGTATATATAGTCCCCCCACATCCATCTCAAAGAACGCTTTGGTCACAGGGTGAGCATCAGAAAGTGCAACAGCCATTCCCTGCTTGATGTCAAACCAGTGCTAAAGCTTTTGGATGGTGTCTATGTATCTGAGTAATGTCTAGTGTTGTTCTCTGAACTATCTTGAGACAGGAGCACGGCTCTCTGATCTCCTTTATCGTCTTGTAATAATCTATTTGAACTTTCTGATTCTCGGTGCGTCTTAGCCCCAGTCTTAGCTAGTAGCTTTGTCTAGGGGGTTCAGTCTTTTTTTCTACTATCTTTCTAAGTCTGTAATGATATAATTAACTCATGTATTTCCGTTTCTTGAAATGGGAATGGGGCTTGCCTCGCGTGGAAGAAAAACAGGGTGACCGGACGCTCCGGTCAATCGTCCGGTCGATCAAATCCATGCGTACGGTCGATTTGAAATTGGGTGACCATTATGCCGACGTTAGCGTCCCAGTCGGTAGCATCCGGTCACCGGACCGATGCATCGGTCGCCCGCTTGGTCCAAAATGGACCTTCTTTGGAAGTGACCGGACGCTACGACCGGAGCGTCGGTCAAGCATCCGATAAACTTGATTGAAGCTCTTCTTCACCTCCAACTCCGTGTCTTCGCGAATGGCTTCAACTCCAACATGTCTCAAGGATATTTTGAGCTACCTAGTGCTAGAAAAACTCAAGTGTGCACCACAACTTATCTCTAGACTCGCCTAGGTCAAGCTACGCATTCGTACCCCCCTTAATAGTACGGCCAAAATAAAATACAAAGTCCTAACAACTAATCCAATGTCATCCAACTCCGTCGACAATCAGAACTTGCCGTCCTTAACCTCGTCGTACGTCCATCCTTGGAAAACCGAACGAATTCCATCGTCGGGGGCGTCACCGAACTCATCGCCGAAATCACCATTACCATGACCAAACTCCAACCTGTTTCTACAAAACACACGTTAATCATGGTAATTTACATTGTCATCAATCATCAAAACCCACACTAGGGGCCTAGATGCTTTCAAATAGGGCCAAGTGCCTCGCTTATAGCTAGGTAATAAGAGCCAAGCTATACAACAGCTTGCTGTTATTTAAATTTTTAATTATTATATGGCACCTTCTTTTCTCTTTCTTTCTTCTCCTCACATACACTCTTGTTTGAGCCCACATATAGCTAAAAAGTTGCACGCGGACGACCTTGACACTTGGGGATGAAAGCATCTAGGCCCCTAGTGTGGGTTTCGATGATTGATGACAATATAAATTACCATGACGAACATGTGTTTTGCAGAAACAGGGTTGACTTAGGTCATGGTAATGGTGATCTCGGGTAATGAGAGTGGTACGCCCCCTGATGATGGAATTCGTTTCGGTTTTCCAAGGATGGACGACAAGGTTAAGGACGGTTAGTTCCGATTGTCGATGGAGTTGAGTGACACCGGATTAGTCGTTAGGACTTTGTTTTTCATTTTGGCCGTACTATTAAGGAGGGTATGAATGGGTAGCCTGACCTAGGTGAGTCTAGTGATGAGATGTGGTGCACACTTAAGTTTTCTAGCACTAGGTAGCTCAAAAAGTCCCTGAGATCAGTTGGAGTTGAAGCCATTCATGAAGATGCGGAGTCGGAGGTGAAGAAGAGCTTCAAATAGGTAACTGGACGCTGGGTTGAAGATCTCTAGATTGGTTTTGGCTAATTGATGACATCCTTAGGACTAATCTCTCTATGCTAAGTGTTGATTTAGTTGGAGATTGGTCAAGCCGAGGATTGTGCATGGTGGTCATGGTGGATGGGTCGAGATGATCCAAATGTTGATCAAGTGCATGTCATGGCGTGTTTCGAGGATCAAAATGGGCTCAAGGCAAAGGTATATCATAGGGCCATTTTGATTTTACACTCAAGACACCATAGAGGGTGTGAGTGATTATAGGATCGATAAGCCGTACTATAAAGAGGGGAAAACTATCGTACATATCGGTCCTCATGTGCCTCTAGGTTCAAAATCATTTGCATGCATTCTAACCTAGAGAGCTAACTCCGTACTTGATGGAAAATGTTTTCAAAATGCTAACCCATGGTGTCGGGGGTGTTCTTCGACGTGTCGGCAACAAGAATCAAGTGACGGAAGTTGGTTTGGAGCAAAGGCGAAGGAACGAGGACGAAACGACGGAATTTCGTAGCTCGGACAATGACCGGACTCACTGACCGGAAGCTGGAAATTCCGACCGAACGCACCGGTCGCTGGGTCCGTCGAAATTCCGAGTAAGCATGTTTCTCGGCTCGGTGCTCGACGGGTGACCGGATGCACCGGCCGGAAGCATCCGATCGCCGACCGGACGCTGGACCCGGATCTTGACCGGACGCACTCGCGCGGGCTCGGTTTGGCGGTCGTGGGTTTTGTCGGTTGTGGCCGGACCCACCGACCGGGACTCAGGGGTGAGTCCGGTCGGTCCGTCCGGCCAGCCGATTTGTGCGTGGATTGCACCCCAACGGCCACATTTCGTGGTGTGGGGTATTTATACCCCTTTGGCCGGCTTGTAGAGGTCTCTTGGTCATTTTGAATCAATCCTAACACCTCTAGAGCTGAGCACTCATCCTCCTCCTCACTCCTTTGCTTGAGAGCATCCATTCTAGTGAGTTGAGGTGATTCAAGTGCACTTTGCTTTGATCTTTGCATCTAGTGGCACTTGTGGATCATTGTGAGCCGGTGGTTTTCTTGTCGCTCTTGGAGAGCACCACTCCTAGCCGGCTTGGTGATTGGTGGAGGCGTTGGCAAGAGAAGGTGAATGTTCTTGGACACCTCCGGTGATTTGTGAGAGGACCGTGCATCCTCGTCGGGACGACGAATTGCAAGATAATACATTACTCGTGTCGGTGAGTACCTCTTATTTGCTTTGGGTTCAAGAAGCCTAAAGGCATTTGGCTTGGAGTGGGCTCCACCTTGACCCACACGTAAGAAGGTCGACACAACGGAGACGTAGCTTGACGGGTGCTCAAGTGAACTTCGGGTTAAATCTCGTGTCTCCATTTGTCTCTTGGTGATTGCCTTCGATTTGGTTATCTCATCGTATCATCCTCGGTGATTGGATTGACTAGCCTCAACATTGTGGTATATCACCTCTACACACTTGCATTTACTTTGATATATATTGTGCTTGTGTAGTTTGTGTAGCCTAGCTAGTTGCTTAGTCTTGATTAGTGTAATCTAGCTTGTTCACCTAGTTGGTAAAGTAACAACTTAGCAATTTGAGTGAACTAGAGATCATAGCAACTAGAATTGTCAATAGGAGGCTTGCCGACAAGTAGAGCTAGAGCAAACGCGTTTATCGCCTTTTGTTATTCTAACAAGTTTGTCTAGCGTTTTGTAGAAATTTTTATTAGGCTATTCACCCCCCCTCTAGCCATTTAGGACCTTTCATGGGTCTTTGACCGGAGCGTCCGGTCAGGCAGCGTCCGGTCGATTCCAGTAAGGTCCAGTTTGGGCCAAAACAAGGATGACGAAGCGTCCCTCCGGTTGACCGACCCCCGCGACGGACGCCGATGTCGGCACCAACGGCTAGCAGGTTTGAACTGACCGGAGCGTCCGATCACCCCAATGGACCGAAAGTCCCGGTCGATGGAGCGTAAGATGTTTTTGTGCATGTTTATTGGAGTTGGATGGTGGGGGCTATATATACTTTCCCCCCACGTCCTTGCACGCCTTCTTGCCCATTTGTTCAACTGAGAAACACCTTTGAGAGTGCAAGGGAGAGCCTAAGGTAGTGTTCATGCAAGATTAAGGACCTCCTTAGAGTGCTTTGAGAGATTCAAGTGTGCATCCACTCTTCTCCTAGGCTTGTTGTGGTCAAGTGAGAGTTCGTGCTTGCTTCTCTTGGTGATCGCCATCACCTAGACGGCTCGGTGGCGGATCATGGCTTGAAGAACACCCGGTGGAGCTTATGGGTGGCTCAAGCGAGCTTGTAAGCGGTTGTGGGCGACTCACCGTGATGGAGTGTTGAAGAATCAGCCCGTAGAGAGCACTTAGTTCTTGCGAGGACTAATGGGGAGCGATACTCTTGCGAGAGTGCTCCAACGAGGACTAGTGGGGAGTGGCGACTCTCCGATACCTCGGAAAATCATCTCCGTGCTCCTTCCTTTCTTTACTTTGAGAATTTACTTTCCGCAATTCTATTTCATGTCTTTAAATTCCTAGAATTGCCATGCTAGAGTAGGATTGGAACCTAGGGTGTTAAACTTTGTGTGGTAGTTGCTAGAAACACACATAGGCACAAGTGGGTGAATTCGGGCTATTAGGTTTAATTTGTGCAGGAAAATTTTAGATTAGCCCAATTTAACCCCCCCCCTCTTGGGCATCTTGATCCTTTCGGGGAGATGAGAAGAGAAAAAAGAGCTTGGCTCTTAGTTTAGCACCAAGCTGGGTACGGAAGCGAGTATGACGATTTGCCCGAGACCCCTTGACGCACGCGGACGACCTAGACTCTTGGGGAGATGGTTAGAAAAGTTCCATTGCACCGAACACATCCCTTACCTTTGTGGGAATGCTTGAAGCCTTTGTTGATAAGCTTTAGCCTTGAGCTTCTCCCATCAGCTTTAGAGATGGGAGCCTTCACCTTTAATTTTCCTTTATTTTATCGGGGGGTGGAGGGAGCGAGGTCTTGAGGAGATGTTTTTGTCTCCAGCTCCATAACCCATCTCCAACAAATTCCAAGTTGACAAAGCTTTACTCTCGCTCGCCTCATCTCTCATCGTCGTCTTCCTCCGCGTCGGCGACCTTTTTGGTGGTCGAGGGTGCTAGTGGGGAAGCGGCGGTGAGAGGAAGAAGATGAACAATGCCTATCTAATCTGGAGCATTCGTTTAAAATCGTGTGGCTGAGATTCGTCGCCTGAAATTCTTGAAAACATTCCGGCGCCTGAATTATTGCAATTCCCTTTTTAATAATGATTATTACTTTTTTTCACTTGGCCACGCACCACCAATAGCTTCTCGTTCTATTTTTTTTTTACCGAAGTCAACAAGGGAAACCCTAGCATATTCATTTTATTTTTTAATAATGCAGACTTGTTTAAATTCGCACACGTAGGGAGTCAAACCCATGTCTACTTGGTGCTACTGAGATGTTGTAACCACAAGGTCTGTTTTGCACGTTGACAATATAAAATACATATTTGGTAACATATATATAATCAACATAAGACCCTTGATAATCCATTGCCGCCTAGGCATGTGAAATGCGTGTCCATGTACTCCCTACGTTTTAGTATAAGTATTTTTTTTAGAATTTAAGGGCTATAGCCCCTGCCTTTAGCATTAACTAGAGACAAATGTGTTCAGATTACTACAACGTTGGGGTACGGTACACCCATCAAACTCAATTCATCACCCACTGACTCGCAGGTCAGACTCAAAGTATCAGAGTAAGCAGCAAAATATAACAATCACTAGCTTGAACACTCTCACGAGAGTTCATCATTCTCCGCTTGAACCAAATATTCCCAGTTCTTTTTGATCTCTCGCTTCCTTTCCTGCAGATAGCTTCTTCTTCATCTCATCGGACATCACGCCATCTTTCTCCTCGATCGCCGCTTGGAACATAAGCACATCCCACTTATTTTTCACTTGGTTTAACCTGTAAGTCTTTCCGGCCATGTTGCTATCATCTTTAGCTTGTTCACTTTGGTACTAAACTCCATTTTCTTGACTTGTGGACAAAGTATTTCCCAGGTGGAACCATCACAGTTATATACTCATCGAGGTTCTTCACACCTAACCAAGAAATTCCCTGCATGCACACTGAACATCTCAATTTCCACCGCCCCCACAGAGCTGCTGCACATAGGGAATTATCTACTAGAAATTTCTTATTACTCAACCACATTTGCCCAATAGAAACAAAGTCATTTCCTACTTCTCTACCACAAGCCCTCGGATATGCAAACCCACATCCGCTTGGCCACAACACATTCAAAAAATAAGTGGTTAACCGTTTCATTGTCATAACAGAATAAGCAGGAAGTATCATCTAGTTTAACTCTAATATTGAGATTGTGCCTAGTTAGCACCTTATTTTTTTGTCACTAGCCATAAAAAGAACTGAACTCTAGGTGGGATTTTTAGATTCCACACTGCAGGAACATGTATAGGAACAATACCTCTGAAATTAACAATTCTATAAAGAGATTGAGAGGAATAGACACCATTAGAATTAAATTGTCTGACTAAAGCATCCTCATTTTCATTCAGAACTAAAATTGAAGCTAATCAAGCACTTCATTCCACATGTTCCGCAGTCTTTGATCTACACATCTCCTAAAGTTACACTTTAATTAAACCCAT
Source organism: Hyparrhenia diplandra (assembly GCA_015847255.1). NCBI lineage: Eukaryota > Viridiplantae > Streptophyta > Magnoliopsida > Poales > Poaceae > Hyparrhenia > Hyparrhenia diplandra. The sequence goes on along the minus strand of JADLZK010010846.1, from coordinate 177,297 downwards.
CCCATAGCTCGCAATGGTGCCAGTTTTCTCATTGATCAAAATGTAAATCTCCCAGAATTGAATTGCCGAGCTAGACTGTCCTAACCAATTATCCTCCCAAAACTTGATACTTTTCCCATTACCCACTAACCATCTATATCCTAGATGGGCAGCCTTGGCAGCCCACATAACACATTTCATAAACTGAGATGAACCTATTGTAGAAGTACGTAAGATATTTGGGTTTTTTGTCCTATATTTATTATCAATTAACTGTTACCACAATTTATCTTTGTCTAAATTGTACCTTTTGATGCAAGATCCTAGAAGACAAATATTCAAATCTCTAATGTTTGGTATACCTATGCCACCATATTCTTTTAACTTAGAAATACTTTCCCAATTTGCTAAATGAATCTTGTGATTTCCATCTTTATCATTTCACACGCAATTTGCCATGCGTGTAGTGATAATCCTAATTGCCCACTTGGGAAACTTAATGAAAGACATTAGATAGACATGGATACTGGCCAAACATGCCCTTATCAAAACTATTTTTCCAGCATGGGAAAGAAGATTACCCCTCCATCCAACAATTCTTCTCATTAGCTTATCTACTAGTGGTTGCGGGTACTCTCTTTTCAAATGTACATAGTGTAAAGGTACTCCTAGATATTTAATAGGGAAGGTTCCTAGAGGACAAGCAAAGATCTGAGCTATTCTTTTAGCTTCCTCTTCATCAATATTCATAGGAATAATTTCACTTTTGTGAAAATTTATTCTCATACCTGATACCTGTTCAAAGCAGGATAGAATGCCTTTTAGGTTGACTAGATTTTCGGGGTTATCCTTAGAAAACAAATAGTATCATCTGCATATTGCGTAGATATGATACCCTCTTCTCTAAAATTACTTCCTAGCCCACATATTAATTTTTCTTTAGCACCTTTTAAAATAAGTATTTTTAATATCTTGTTTATTTATGTATTTATTTTGTAAATTATAAAAAGCAAATAATTCGTTTTTAAGGTATCTATAGTGATCAAATAAGTCAGGACCGGCCTAATAATGCTTTCTTGATTTGACCTATACCGCTGGTAATAGCTTCCGTTTTGTTGAGAATTAATTAAAACACGTATCTGACTCCACATGCATATATCAATATCATCAACGTAACCGAAAGACCATTTGCTTTACTACTATGGCCGAGCACCCCAGGGCCCAGGTGATTGATCGAGTTTGGAGAGGATGCAAATGCCGTCGTCGTGCACCAGCTAGCATATATATGCACACGGATCGATCCGGCCGGATGTACTCCACTTGACGGTTGGAACGGATCATATCTTGGTGACATGAGACCGGCTGATCGATCGACCTACTCCTATGCGTTTGTGCCCGCCGTCCCGGCCGAGCCGGTCTCGATCGTGCGCGCACGCCGCACGGGGCCTGGAGTCTGAATCCCCGGAGATCGACGAGTAGCGGATCGAGTCGGCAGTCGTCCTTGCCTCATTGTGCAATGTGCCTGTGCGGCCATCACACGCGAATAGTAACGCGCACTGGTACGTGTACACACACGTCGATCGCTGCTTGGACGTACGTACAGAATGCCGGCCGGGGCCCGGGGTGTGATGCGACGTACCTACTCTTGCCCGGCCGTATATCAAGCTACAGGAGTTCTCCGTTTACGCATCCGAATTCGGTCAAGAGGGAGACTGTATGTAGTACAGCTACAGCAGAAAACACCTCCGTGAAAACGTAGTAGGAGGCATCGGCGATCGGCTACGTACAGTACATGCACTGAAGAACGCTGCAGCGTACGACGGCGGTCTGTATTGGCAGGTGTAGGAGTAAATCCCCCGGCCTACCTCGTGGTTCACGATCGCGCCCGGCCATTCGCCGAGCCGCGTTTATTACTGCAGTCTTGCCGGCGGCAGCAGCACGAGAGGAGTACTTAATGGCTGCATCACGACAACGATAGCCGCCAGCTACTCAGGCAGCAAGTATTATAGAAGGTTATAAGCGGACTAAATGCTGACGTGGAGGAGAGAGAGGAGAAGCGGGCTGTAACCTTTACAGCCGGCTTGGGCACAAGAACAAAAAAAACCATGTGACATAGACAAGTGGGCCCTTTATTAATTAGAAAGAGCCAACTATTGTATGGGTAACCTGGAAGAAGGCGTTAAAGAACCTTATAGCTGGCTTGCTGGCTGTATTATAATTGTTGCTCTCAGCCGGGGCATGCATGTGTGTGCGTGCGTACGTCGACCGGCGCCGGATCAGTAGGCGTGGACTCGCGTGATTGGCTCCGCGGATTACCTCCGTCCGGGCTACGGCGTCGTCGAGGCAAGGCTAGTGCCGACAGCGTGCACCACGAGTGATTATGGTGCAGCAGATCTTGTACGGTGAATGCATATGGTGACTGATAGATTGACTGGACAAGTTATGCACATGCATTCAGCTGCAAGCGCGCGGCGCGGCCATCCTATTGGCCCGCAAGCGAATGTCATTTTGTGTGTGCCATTGATCCCTCCCACTCCCAGCCAGATGAGCGTGCAATGCGCAATGCAAAGGGCAGGAATCTTGCAGGACAACGGGAGGCAAGAAAATCACACTACTCCGTACGCGGCCTCGCTCTAGCCAGGCCTAGATGTGCGCACAATCACGGGCTCACGGCGCCAGCCTCCTGGCTGCTGGCTGCTGGCCGAGAAATGCGACGAGGATGCGAAAGCCGCCCGGGCAGGACAAGGCCAACCAAATCATAGTAGTGTAGGCCTTTTTTTCCTAGAAATAAACTTGACTCGGTAGCGAGCACTCCACGTTGCTACTGATGGCGCAGTGACAGTGCTGTACATTCGCTACAGGTTCCAGTACCAGTACGTATTTCTAGCAGCCCTGCCGACGTACTAGCACAACTGGAGAATAATAAAGCGCGGGGGTGCGCCGCTGACAACGTGGTCGCTGGCGAGGCCGCGGGCGCGGACGCTGGTGCGGCCTCGCGCCACGGCGCCCACTTTGCCGGGCGCGCCCACGTGCCCGCGCCAGCAGCCACACGTACGGCCGCCGCTAGCTACTTACTACGTATACTCGCTCTCCCCACTTACCGTTCCCCACGTAACGGTCCGTTACGTGGAACCGTACACATCCGTCGTCTGCTGGGTGGGTGGGTGCAGGTGCACACGGACACGGCCGCCCCGCTGGGCCGCTGCTATATTATGGCCGGCCGTGGCGTGGCCTCGCTAGCCAGCACACACACGCACTGCGAGCTGAGAGCGTGCGTCCCCGGCGCCCTTCCGCGAGGCAAGGAGGCGAGCGCGGCCGGGTCACCAGGCCCGCCACCGCACGGACACCAACTCTCTTGGACGCACGCGAGAGCGACCTGGTAACCGGCCGTGCGCAGTAGTAGGAGCTAGCAGTGCGAGTGAGAGTGGGCACTCGCCACCGAGTACGCCACCGGCCGAGGTCGTACGTCGCTCGATATCGGCGGCCGGTGTCATCAGCGGCCGGCCGGGACACCGAACGTAACCACGCTATATATAGCTAGCTGCCGGCGTGGGCCGCAGACGTCGTTCGGGGAAACAGGCCGGCGGCAGCTAGCGCGCGATGGGGAGAGCGCCGTGCTGCGAGAAGGTGGGGCTCAAGCGGGGGAGGTGGACGACGGAGGAGGACCAGATACTCGCCAACTACATTGCAGAGCACGGCGAGGGATCCTGGAGGTCGCTGCCCAAGAATGCAGGTAACCATTTGCAAGCGCTATAGGAGTAGTAGCGCCACGCATCATGCATATGATCACTCACCAGCTCTTTCTTGCAACTCGATACGATCCATGTTGTTCGTCGTCCTTGGCTGGCTAGCAAGCTAGCTAGCTAGCTAGCTAGCTGCAGTCTAGCTACTAGATCGAGCAAATGATATGATGATGATTAGCCCGCCGCCACCGCACCTTGTTAATTCCTTTCTGCTGGTGGTACGGTGTATGTGCAGGGCTGCTACGGTGCGGCAAGAGCTGCCGGCTGCGGTGGATCAACTACCTCCGGGCGGACGTCAAGAGGGGCAACATCTCCAAGGAAGAAGAGGACATCATCATCAAGCTCCACGCCACCCTCGGCAACAGGTAACTAATGTCTAGTAATATAATACTAATCAACACTGACAACGAGTGTGCATCCTCCGACTAGAAAAGGCTTCCTCCTTCATTCACAACAAGGGGTTTCAGTGCACGCCACGTATGCCAGTCCCCAAAAGCTTGGTGGTACTTCCTCCTTTACACAAAAGAATGGAAATCTAATCGAACAACATGATCAAATCAAATATATAAAAATACATACATACATTAAATTATGATGATGTTTTATTAAATCGAGGGAGTATCATGTGCATTTAAATAAGCAAGCTGACAAATACGTATTAAACTATTTAAGGAAATAAAAGAATCACAGGCAGAAGACAAGAATAATCCACACAAACAATAAAGCGCTACTCCGACGAAAATCGTTTCCAGTCCACGCATGCATAGGAGTTTCGAGTAGTACAGTGACAAGTGGCTGCTCCGTACGTGTAAGAGCTTTCAATAAATAACTAATACCTTGTACTAGTACGTAATTTCAATGGCTGGCCCGATCGGTTGAGAGTTGGGACGCCATACCCATACACCATACACGTACGTACACATTATTACTAAGTAAAGGCTGTAACGAAATTGAGGGCACACACGCAGCTGGAAATAGGGCGTAGCAATTGTAGGCCAAATAAAGACTGCATAGCTGAAAACAACATGGCCATCCAGATTTCCGATCCCTCTTATGTATTATTATTGTACTATTCACGAACGATGGAGGCATATATGGAGCATCTCCAGTGTCCTGATTCTATTTGTACACGTGGGCCGATCGATCTATGCACGCTTGCTCTCTACAGAGGGCGTTGAGCAGTAGTACCAGCTAGTAGACTGTTGGTCCGGTCCTTGTGACTGGCTCGCTCCATGTGTCTCTGAAGAGTCCGTACGTGTGGCAGCGTGCTGTGTGTGGAGTTTACTGTCCATCATCACATGCGTGTGATTTCCGAGGCCACGTGCACGTGCGTGCATGGCGATATGGCATCATGCCCGCCAGTCCTCGCGGCTTCGTAATTCGCATACTGGGTTACTAATAGTAAGAGCCAAAAACAAGTTAATTACTGTATGGTATATAACCTGCTGATGGTGATTGGTTATATGGTTTGTTACACCTCTAGAGCAACAGCAATGTATCTTACCTCTATCGGTAACAAGGATGAATCATGTGTCGTTTTCAGTAGTTGTTTGAAGCTCCACAATGTAGTAGGGAATAAGGTGGAGCCCACATAAATAAAAAAATCCAGCCCAAATCGATGAACGTGGCCGCTCGCGGCTGCTCCCAGGATGCTACAGTGCTGTGTGACGTAATAATATGAATTCTTTATTCTTCTTACCCGGTAGTAGGCTTGCTCCTGGTTTATACTAGTACCGATTCTTCCTACCCCTCCACATAAATATTCCTAGTAATAAGAGCTTGCTACCCTCTTATACCCTCCCATTGCGGGGTGCCCTAAGGCGAAAAATTAGAGAGCACGAGGAAACTCAATCTAGTCACTTTCTCGTTTTCAAAGATATTTTCTACAATGAAAGGGAGATTAGAAAGCTACTGTGATAGCATTATGCACACATATAAACTCCTTCTATTCCATAAATGGTTTTTTTTTTTTTTGCTATGTACATCAAATTTGACTAACCTCGATCTTTTTCAGTTTTCTTCTTTGATTTTGACTGAACATGTAGAATAATATACTAGATATAGTATTTATAATACTCCCTCGGTTCCACAATACTTGCAACTATGAGTTACTGTGCCATAAAAAAATGACTTATGTTTGACCAAATTTTTACTAAATACTATTTACATTTATGATTTTAAATTAATTTGTTAAAAAACTACATTTCGTAATAAATATAATGAGATTTATTTAATAACATAAATATAGATAGTTTTTTTTATCTATAATTAATCAAACTTGGAATACTAAACCGCGACAACAATCTTAGAATTGCAAGTTTTTTTTGAACGGAGGGAGTACTAAAAACAATGTAAATACTTTTATTACCAATAGATTTTACTGGAATTTTAACTGATTTCATTTACCGTAAATTTTAACAATAGAGTGTATAGTGTGTGTGTATAGTACTGTAGCACACAAGAACAGCATGCGATTCGTCGACATCATCTGACAACTCTATTCACGAACGATGGACGGATGGAGCATCATCTGCAGTGACCTGACTTAATTTATTTCTGCTATCTACTACCCGTCAGAAGGAACCGGGTCCGCGCGTACAGGTTAGCTTTAGCTATGACACGACGGGAGAGAACAAATTTTAAACCATAAAAACCCTCGGGGATACGGGAGCCGCGCGCCCCGGCTAACCGATTGCTTTGCATGTGCCATGGTCCATGGACCATGAAACACTATTACACGTACTTCCTCTGTCCCCAAATAGATGCTTCCGACTTCCGCGAGTCAACGTTTTCAACTGCCGAATTATATATTAAAATATAAAAATATTTATCTAAGTAATTAGTATCATTGAAAAGATCTTTAAGTCTAGTTTTTTAATAAATTTATATGGAAATATAAATGTTGCGCGTATTTCCTACGGGCTGGTCAAAAAGTTGAGTGTTTGGCCAAGCCCACGCACACATGTCTAATAACGTGCTAGCTAGTCAATTCATGTCGTCCCCCTCGGGAGACCTGCGCACACATATATATAGAGCAGTGCACCGTAGTGTGTCATGTCACTGTAGCGGCATAGCGGTGCCACACCACACCCACACTCGTCAAAACATGGAGCTAGCTATCTATAGGAGTAGTAGCTATCCAGCAGCTTGCAAAGCCTTGGCCAAAGCAGCTTACTGTAGGAGTAGTTTTGAATCGTCAGCGAGTTAGCTAGCTACAGTAGCTTACAAAGCGACAATTTGGTCCAACACTCTCTTCAAGTCCAGATCGAGAGCGAACGGGCTCGCATGGCAGAGCCAGACTAGGCATGCTAGCTGCCGTGCGGACGGGTCACGGTCCTCTTGAGGTTGAGGTTGACGCAACAGAGTGCAAACAGGGGCTTTCCGGCCATCTCCATCCAAGGCGGTGGCGTCCGTTCCACCGTCCCCGGCCCTTGTGCCATAGCATAGGTCCCTGTTGCCTTCATCTGATTGCACCTGCACGCTCCTAAGACTAAGAGGTCCCTGTCCGTGGCCCCGGCCCGGCCGTAGGATTAATAATGATTTCCCGCCTTTACGTTGACGCTGCGGACGCAGCCACGCACAGAGGCCGGCGGGCCGGTGCAGCGCAGTCACGCTGTGGAGGGCGAGAGGTCCCGGCTCCGCGACCCACCGGCGCCCGCTTTTTGGACACTAGTATACGGCCGACGTCCTGTACACACGGTCCGGTCCATCCATCGTACGTCCTCCGCACATGATGTGTACATTAGCGCCATAAACACTCAGGCACATGATTACTATATGGCCTACCGTATACGTACGTCACCAGCGGCGCGATCAATGAGCTGCACCAAATTGTCGACTTGCACCTATATAACGCTGCACAGCCTGCACTCATCTCATGTTTATGTTTAGTACTTAAGAAACACAATGCCCACTTTATAACCAATAACCACCAGTGAAACGTCGCCTTCTTCGCTAGCTTCTCATGCAGTGTACGAACGCTGTTCTCGGTTGTCCTTCTTGCTGTGCCGGCCGTGTAATACGGAGCCGCCAAGTGGCAGTAGTGCTCATCATCACCTCACCAGCATCGTGTCCTTGCGATTTAATAACGTACGTGTGTTTGCTCCGGTGCATGCAGGTGGTCCCTGATCGCCAGCCACCTCCCCGGCCGAACAGACAACGAGATCAAGAACTACTGGAACTCGCACCTCAGCCGGCAGATCCACACGTACCGCCGGAAATACACCGCCGGCCCGGACACCACCGTCACCATCGACATCACCAAGCTGCACACCGCCGACAAGCGCCGCGGCGGCAGGACCCCGGGCCGCTCGCCCAAGACCACCACCGCCGCCGCCAGCAGCAAGACAACCAGCAAGAGCAAGCAGCCGGCGGACCCTGAGCCCGGACCGGAGTCGGCCGGGGACGCGAAAGGCACCGCCGCGACGTCGCCGGCTTCGAGCCCGCGGCACAGCGACGGGGCGCGAAGCGCCGTGCTGGACCCGGATCCGAACCAGCAGCCCAACAGGAGCAGTGGCAGCACGGCCTGCAGCGAGGACGCCACTGGGCCTTGGGTGCTGGACCCGATTGACCTCGGGTACCTCTGGGAGGCCGAGAGCGAGATGGACGTCCTCATGTCTATAGACGACGCACCACTGGAAGGATTTGACGCGGTCGGCGGTGAGGCCCAGGTGGACGACCTGTTGGACTTCGACATGGACTGGGATGGCTTCGCGGCCCATCTATGGGGCGGGCCGGAACTGAACGACCACAGCGCGGAGCTGCAGCAGGCCGCCGAACCGCAAGCTCCTCCTGCTGCTGCGGCTGCGGCTGCGGCCTGCACCCCGGACGAAAACGAGCTGGAGGCGGCGGCTGCTGCACCTGCGGCGCCGCCGGCGGCCTGCACGCCTGACGAACACGAGCTGGAGGCGTTCGAGAATTGGCTCCTGTCCGACTCGTTCTGACAGCTCCGCCATCAGGCCAATCAGGTGGACGTATGATCAGTGCAGCTAGGTGGTGTTCGTGTGTACAGTTTTTGTAGATTTTGTTTTCATTAGCCCGTAATAACTAGGTGCTGTTTCGTGCGTGCATGGCGTATTGGCATGGACCCTTGTCTTCTTCACTTGTAGAATAGAGAACAGAGAGTTGTGTTGATGCATGGCATGTAAGGGTAGTAATAACCAGGTGCTCGTCCATCTCTCAGTTAAATCAAGTGAAGATCAATAAAAGCGCACCAGTAGCCGTTGCTGTAGCCTCACAGCCAGAATTTTAGACTTCTTCAATTGTTTTGTCAGTCAAAATTTAGTATAAACTTTTCCTGCTACATGCCTTCTAGTTAAATTCCTATGGCCATTAGATGTGTTTTTATTGCTACTAATTAAAAACAATAACAGAATTCCACCTTTTTTGGTTGTGCCTTGAGGGAGGTGGCATTTGGATGAAAATGTTCCTTCTAATCTGAGTCCTCGCAATTACATGTTCACTCAGATTAGGATGGCGGAGCTCACTGCGGCATCCCAATCTGAGTCCTCACAATCACTCAGATTAGAAGGAACATTTTCATCCCCTGTTCAAAAGCCAAGAACACACACCGAAGCGCCCGCCTCCCCTTACTTAGTGCCTAAGCATAAAGTAAGGGGAGTCAAAAACACGTAGTGCCTAAGCAATGCACTACCGGAGTACTAAATCTTAGACTATCAAATCCCAATCACTCCCTAGCCTCAAGCATTCTCTTGGACACCAAAGTGTGTATGAAACTAATATGAATGCTAAGAAGAACTAAAAGCACGAAAATGGAGGAGTAAAACAGGGCCAAACTCGGTCCGGCGCCCTTCCGCGCTGCGCCTCAGGAGCCAAGGAAGCGGCGCGGCGGCCGGGTCACCCACCCAGCCAGCGACCCGCCCGCACGGACCACGAACTCCCTTGCATGCGTGCGACACCCGAGTCGAGACACACTGCTAATAACCGTGCAGCGATGCGTAGTGCGAGTGAGAGTGAGCAGGAAGCGAGTACGTGGGTGATCGGTGGCGGGGGCACGGGGAACCACGTAACCACGTCCGCTATATATAGCTATCGGCGTTGAGGGCCCGGGGAGCCGGTCGGCGGCCTTGGATGGGAAAGGCGCCGTCTTCTGAGAAGGTGGGGCTCAAGCGTGGAAGGTGGGCGGCGGAGGAGGGGCGAGATCTGCGAACACATGGTTGATTTAGGTCGCATGTGTTTAGTTTTGTGATGTAGTGATTGTCAACAATCAACATTCTCCTTCTATTTTCTTTTATCTTTTACGCCGGCTATGTTTCATCGGCATACGTGGAGTGTGTCGAAGGCGTATCTCTTGGTTCGTGTTGTGCGGGTGTGGAGCTCGGAGATGGTAGGCGACGGCGAGGTGAAGGGGCCAAGGAGGGGCGTCTTGGGCCGACGGACCGCGGAGGTGAAGGACGGACGTGAGGCTTGGACCGAGGGACCGGATCGCCCGGGCGGCTAGCCATGGTGGTCGACATCCGGGACATCGGCGGATGCAAGAGGGCGTGGCGGGACCGTGTCGATCGGGTCAAGGCGGCGGCGTGCGGCGCGGCGAGGGGAGCTCGGATGACTTGGCGACTTCGAGGGCGATCAAGGCGGCGATGACACGTGTCGAGGAGGTTTGGTGGTTTGCCCTCAAAACCATCGGCGCGGGTTTGGTGGTTTGGGCCTCAAAACCATCGGCGGCGGGGTTTCGCGGGTTTGGGCCTCAAAACCGGGGCGGACGTTCCGTGGACGGAAGGGCGGCACGCGTGGCGGCATCGGGGGGGAGGTTGCGTGGATGCAAGGCTACCGATGAGGAGGCGCGGTGGCCGTCGGATCGAAAAATATCCGTAGTCGACCAAAATAGCCCTAGGGTTAGTGGTTTGGCTCGTATATGTATCGGAGGGCAAAATAGGGATGAGAAATAAGGACTACATATAGAGGATGGCAGCCATCCTCCCCCTTACCTTCTTCCATTTTCGTTTTTATTTTTCCCCAAATTTTAGGGTTCTGTTTAGAGGTCCAAAACAAATTTGTGGAGATTTTTGTGGTGATTTTCGTTGGGGAAGGGGGCTCCAAATCTCCCTGTCGTCTCCGGACGTTTTGGATCAAATCTCTTCTTCTTTCCTGTGAATTTCGTTTGAATCTTTGGAGCTCGTGTGTTTTTGTTTCTCTGTTTGTGTTCCTGTTTCAGCAGCTCCAAGCAGTTTCAGGCGCCCCTGCTTCCCTGCCCAGCTGCGAGCGCTCCAGGCCACACACGCGCAGCAGCGGTCCAGGCAGAGGCCGGGAACCTCACACGAGCACAGAGACGAGCGAGTCCAGGACCGGTGCCTGTGGTCTAGTAGCAGCAGCTAGCTGGCTGCGCTCGGCGCCCTCGGCAACAGCAGGCAGCGGCCGACCGATTCAAGCCAGTTGCGCACAATCTCCAAGCAACGAACAGCAGCTCGCTGGTCAGCAGCACCCTCGCGCGAGCAGCTTGCCGGCAGGAGCCCAGCTCGGTCAACTCCATCAGATCCACTGCAGCGGCCAAGGGCAGCCGGCCCCTCCTTGAAGCTCGAGCTGCTCCCCTGCTCGGCAACTGTGCAGGCCAAGCAGCCAAGGCACGGTGATCACCAAGCCTGGTCTCCACGGCAACAAAGAAAAAAAGGTCGATTTTTTCTCTGGCTGTGAATTGGTCTTCGAACCAATCTTTCTCTTCTTGTGCAGGGTAGATAGATTGAGCTTTGCTTGTGCAAATTCCCAGCTTTAATTCAACCCAATTTCGTTCTTTTTCTTTGCGCCCGCAAGGTGTTCGATGAAATGTCTAAGTAGCTGTTTCTTCTAGTTTTTCTTCGTTCTTTTGCTAGATTTGTTCTAAGCACTAGTTTAGTTTCTTTTTTTGTGTTCCTACAGCTTGTTTTAGTTGTAGACTTTTAGTAGCGTAATTTTCTTGTCATAGTGTTTATTTTATTTCTTGTTAAATAGAAAATCCCAAAATTATCCAAAGCTTAGTTTAGCCTTTATCTTTTTGCAATGAGTTTGAATCAAGTCGAGGAATTTGTCTAGTTACTCTCGTCACAAGTTGGCGTTGGTAATCTAGTTCCGGGAACCCGCTTCTTTTCCATAGAAGTTGGAAATCTCGTCTTTTTGTCTCTCCGTTGAGGTTGGGGGTTGAGCCGATGACCCGAATTTGAAAAGAAAAATAGAGGCTCCCATTCACCCCCCCTCTGGTCGCCGTTTCGGTCCTTCAGATACTCGCCAAGTACATTGCTGAGCACGGCGAGGGATCCTGGAGGTCGCTGCCCAAGAATGCAGGTAACCATTTGCAGGCGCTATACTAACTACAGTAGTAGTAGGCGCCTGGTATTACGGTGCGTGTGCTGTGCAGGGCTCCTCCGGTGCGGCAAGAGCTGCCGGCTGCGGTGGATCAACTACCTTCGGGCGGGCGTCAAGAGGGGGAACATCTCGAGAGACGAAGAGGAAATCATCATCAAGCTCCATGCCACCCTTGGAAACAGGTAACACACGCGCGACAAGGTGCACGCAATAAATTATGAAGCGCGGCTCGGTTTGTGAAGAATATTCATCACACACCTAGCTCAACAACTAACGGTACAAGATCGAACACATATATAGTAACAAGTGTTTCTGTGTTTGTAAAACTACCTACTTGTCACAATTTATAACACTCACATATAAATCTCTGCTAGCTTGCGTTGTACTACGACGACACTTACCACCGTACAAGATACAAGTACGGAGTATAGTAATTCTTGGGAGCGCCCGAGAGTTCGCACGACGCCGAGGCGATCCGGCGAACACGTAATATGGTGTTTTGTCGCGGAGCTGGCCGTAATCAACGCAACCTCGCCGGACTGGCTACTTGTTAAACTAGTAATAAAGGCATTGAAAATGCTGACAAGCTGGGCTAAAAGGCAGCTCCAAGTGGAGATAAACTCCATTTCTTGGAGATCTCCGGCCGTGATACGGCGACGCTGACACGGTGCGCGCCACCCTATCTATTCTCTATCGTTTGGCCCCGATGCGCACACGTGCATATTCAGGTGACCGGCGACCGACGGGCACGTAGTTTCACCACACACACAGCTACTGAGCTTCGAGGCAACGTGTACATATAGGACTGGAAAATTGGTAAATTGGGACAGCTAAAAGGTGGATCAACACTGAGAGCACAAGGCCACAAGGAGCGTCAAGGCACCCCACGTATATGCCAGTCCCGAAAAGCTTGGTACATTCTTCCTTTGTCACTGGCTCACAGCTCACAGCCCATAGGAGTACGTACTTGTGGCAGAAGCCAAAAGGGCGTGCTGCGTGTGAAGATTTCCGAGGCCAGGTGTACGTGCATGCATGACAAGATAGCATGATGCCCCCGCCAGTGCTAGCTCATGGTTTCGTGATTCTCATAACGTGGTGGCTGGTGCGTCTTGCAATGGTAATAGCTAGTCTTAGCTACGTAGTTGGGCGACGTGGTGGTGAGAGACAATAACAAAGACTATTTTATATTATTAGGCCCACATGCTCTTCTCACATATTCTTGGGCTTCGTGAAATAGTCTAGCTATTTGCATGTAGCTAGTGACTACTCTCTCTTCTATTTTTCCCTTGCCACGTCACTTCTAGATAGCCAAATAGCTAACCATTGGGGACGGCCTAAGGGCTAAATCGTGTGATTCGCATGTCCTAGGGGCTAAATCGTGTAAATAGGAGGATGACATAGAGGTATTTTTTTATGACATGATAGTGTATTCTAGAAGAAAGAGAAAAATTATGATGAAACTTTCTTGGGTACGATTATCAACTCTCTTTGAGTAATTAAATTACATGCCTATATAAAACTGAAATAACCGCTGCATTGTGCTAGTACTGGCTGAGAATGGTCTAAGATGAAGAGCAGCAGCACATCAGGAATTAATCCTCGATCTAAGGCACTTTCGCGTGTTCAGATATATGTATTAAACAGATATTAGAAAGTCACTACTCCATCTGCATTTGAATAAATATATTTCTATTGAGTTTATAATAGATTAGTATGGCAAATAAAACACCGTACTGCCCTACATTAATTAGAGTAGTTGTACACTTATCGAACTGTAGAAACTTAAGATTGGCCTAGGGAATTTGGGAGTTGTAACAAATATGAGAGAACTATGGGGGAAAAAAAATTGGTGGACCATTTAGCCTCTTAATTAGAGTTTGATTTATTTGTAGATTATTTTGTGGTAGGATCTATTTATTCAGGGACAGACGAAGTATACTGTGATAACATCATGCACATATATTGCAACATCAAAACTATTTAACTCTTTTAATGAAACTTCTTTTGATTCTCGACTTGGTCATGTAGAAAAAAATACTAATAATAATAGTGTTTATGATACCAAATAAATACAATGTCAAGATATTTCTTAACAATAGAATTCATAAAACTTATTTAATGTGTCATAAATTTGGGACAACCAATAAGAACAACAATACTCCCTCCATATCACTATTAGAAGTCGTTTAGGACAACGACGCGGTCTCCAAAGCATGACTTTGACTTATCTTTGCTATGAAAATATTTATTGGAAAGCTATATATGTATATTTTTATAAAAGTATTTTTCAAGACAAATCTATTGATATGATTTTCACATATATCCAAACTTAACGACTTTAAAAGTTATTTATGATTTATGTTCCCAATGTTTGACCCAAACCTTTTCCAAAAACCGACCTCTAATAGTGATACAGAGGGAGTATTTAGAATAGAGTGAGAGTAGTAATATAGCTATCTTTCCCTAGTATAGTTCATACAAATCTAAACGAGATGTACACTTATTTCGGCATGGATGGAGGATTAATGAATGTTGGAGCTTCTCTTTGGTGTCTAGACTTTATTGTTACCATTTACTACCTCTCTGTCCCTAAAAAGAATGCAATTCTATCATGTTTTACTATCATGTTTTACTTTATTATTACATTAACTTTGAAATGTATTTGCATAATAAATTAATTTTAAGGTCCAAGAATGAATATTATTATTTTTTACTTAAAACTTGGTTAAAAAGTGAAACAATTTGGCACGGAACCCTTTAGTTACATACTTTTTAGGAAGGAAGCTGATATCGGTCTGAATGAAGCTAGTCCAGTCAGCACGCGTACAGTTTTTCCTTCTTAGAAGGGCAGAAGTGTACGTACACACACGTACGCATATGCACACATACATTCGCTATCTGATGTTATTGCTAGTACGCACATGACACTAGTCAAAAGAAGAGCACACGATGCCACGAATTCTAGCCAGCCAGTGAATTTGTTTCCTGTGCAGTATTTCGGTTGTCCTTTTTGGTGTGCCGTGCGATACGGAGCCGCCGAGCGTCCAAACATTTCAGTATTGTCATTGCCCCTTGTGCCTGCATGCAGGTGGTCCATGATCGCCAGCCACCTCCCCGGCCGAACAGACAACGAGATCAAGAACCACTGGAACTCGCACCTCAGCCGGCAGATCCACACGTACCACCGGAAATACACCGCCGGGCTGGACACCAACATCACCATCGACAAGAGCAAGCCGCACGGCGATGACAGGCGGCGCGGCGACAACAGGCCCCCGGGCCGTTCGCCGAAGAGCGCCGCCAGCAGCAGTAGCAGCAAGACCAAGAGCAAGGAGCCGGACCCTGAGCCCGAACAGGAGTCCGGCAACGCGAAAGGCGCGTCCATCCCGAGCCCGGACCCGGACACCGCCGCGACGTCGGCGGCCCACGGATCCGGATCCGAGGGGCCCTGCAGCGAGGATGTGACTGGGCCGTGGGTACTGGAGGACCTCTGGGAGGCCGACAGCGAGATAGACGCCCTATTTGTCTATCTGGGCTGGCCACGATTCCACGGTTACCCTCGAAGGATTGGAATTTGACACGGTCGGCGGTGAGGCCCAAGTGGACGAACTGTCCGACATGGACTGGGATGGCTTCGCGGCCCATCTATGGGGCGGGCCGGAGCAGAACGACCACAGCGAGGAGCTTTTGCAGGCCGCCGAGCCGCAGGCTGTCGCTGCTCCTGCGTCGGCCTGCACCCCGGATGAACACGATCTGGAGGCGTTCGAGACTTGGCTCCTGTCCGACTCGTTCTGACAGTTCCGCCATCAGACCGATCAGACCAGAGGCATATGGTTGTGGCACCGGTGTTGTTCGTGAGTACAGTTTTTTGTTGATTTTGTTTTTACCTCGTATCTCTCTTTTTGTGTATGCATGGCGTCTTGGCAATTTGGTATGGACACTTTTCGTCCATTCTCTTGATCTGTGAAGTGACGAAGACCAATAAAAGCACAGCAGTAGATGTTGCTGTAGCCTGTCCCTGTAGCGAGGCCGGTTTGGCAGTGTGTGCTTGCTTGGTGACCAGAGATGAAAATGTTCCTTCTGATCTGATCGAGTCCTGACAATCTCCAAGTTGGAAGAATGTACTGTGTGCGAAGACCCATTGACAGAGGTAGCGAATGAGCATTGCTCCGCTGTCTCGAAGCTGAATGCCTGAATGAATCATCATCGGCTGGAAATGAATGGAATGAGCCGAACTTTCACTGCTCTAATAGACATTTATTATAACTGTTACAAGTACTGTAAGTACTACCCATCTGGCTCGTGAGCTGTGAGCTCATTCCTCCTTGGACGAAACCATGTGTTACAAGAAGAACTGGTAGCCGACAGGAAGCAATGGCACAGCACGAGCAGTCAGCCGAGCACTGATGTTGGGCGCAGCGAAGGCTTTAACTGCATGTACTCCTATATGCCGCCGCAGTGAACATCCACACGGCTAGAGCTGTGGTCTGCGTCCATCTCACATATACTAGACACATGGTTTCCATGCAAGTCCCACATGGTTTCGTGTCGAGGCGAAAAAGGTTGGAGCAGGTTCGTACCGTGCGGGTGCGCGTTTACTGCGTACAAACCGGATAAGCTCCGCTCAGCGGATTTGTCTCTCGTCATAAGATCCACCTTTTTTTCCCCTTCTGATTAGGAGAAAATACAAATATATAGTGGTAGCTGTCAGATCAGAACATCTGAAGCTGGGCATGCCCTCTAATGCCAATACTATGTTCTGCACAAAGTCCCCCACGGCCTCTGATTGCAGCCCCCCTCCCTCCGCCGCTCGGTACCGTGCATCGCGCCAGCAACGCGTTCGCGGTCGACGTGGGTAACCATTCACCAAGCACTTAGAGTCAACCCTGAATCACAGAATTCAGGAGACAAGAGAGAGACCACACGACTCGCTCGCTGCCCTGACGATCATTTCAAGCACCATCGGTACCGTGCATCGCGCCAGCAACGCGTTCGCGGTCGACGTGGGTAACCATTCACCAAGCACTTAGAGTCAACCCTGAATCACAGAATTCAGGAGACAAGAGAGAGACCACACGACTCGCTCGCTGCCCTGACGATCATTTCAAGCACCAGCACGGGACACACGACGGCGGGCACACATGAAGGACGTGTCGCGGATGAGTCACTGGCATTATATTCCAATCCAAGCTACGACGATCGGGCACGTTCTGCCGTCCCGTCAGGTCTCGCTCGGCACTGCACACCGCCAGTGTCCGCGCGCTGTGCCGATGCCGATGCTGATCCAACCCAACTCGATCCGCGCCAACTCCCCTGCCACTCGATCCGCGCCAACTCCCTGCCTGCCTTGTATTCCGGGCGGCGTATGTTGGGTGGCCGGTCAGTGTCCGCGGCTGTGCGGGGGCAGACCGATCGCCCGTCCGGATCGGCAGGCTTCCCGATCGAAACGTCTTGCTCAGAGTGTTCTCGGCGTCAGATTTCTCAGGTTCTGCTCGGAAACCGGTGGAAATCAGTCGCTGCCGCCGTTACCATCACCATCAGGCGCTGCAGATCGATGTATCCATGTTGCTCTATGGACATGCATGCTCCACGAACTCTTCGCATGATCTGCGTCTGTCAGTTGATTTGCCACGGTACATTCGCCCAGCCGCCTGCCTAAGATGCTGCGTCTGAATAGGCTCGATCGAAAGTGAAGTGTGGAAAGGCAGGACGGACGACGATGATGAGCTCCGCTCGCTCGCTCAACCTAGGTTTGTTGCCTGCTCCAACTTTTTCTCGCCATCCATGTGTCGGCTGCTCCCTTGCGCAATTATTTGGCCATCGATCGATCTAGCCAAGATGTACTCGCTCGCTGCCGCTGCCGTTGCATGCATCTTCAGAGGGCCGAATAATTGTGCGTGCCTACCGCGTACGAGAGCTAGCCGGGACCAATCGCCGCTGCAGCAGCAGCGGCGGCCGGCCGGCAGCAGTGGCCACCACGGGCTTGTCAGCTTGCGGCCGGGCAAGCCATCACATGCTTCCGCATGAGCCCTGATCTATCCATGACGTCTCACCTCGCTCCTCAACCAAAGCTACGTCCGTACGTGCATGCATGCTTTGCGTTCACATATCGAGCGATATCGATGGTGATGGATGATCTATCAGTATCATGCTTGCATGATCGATGATGTAGCATTTAGCCTGCTTCTCGATCGGTGTGTCGTCGCTGGCTAATGTGTATAAACGAGAAGCATTATTCGAACGAACGATCGTCTGATGGTCGAATTGGATCGCTCACCGGCCTCGACTGTTGAATGCCATCATGAAAATTTGTCACTTGCCATTGATCGCAACGCGAATAGCGGCCACCTTCATCAACGTGCTGTTCCAGGGGCTATTGCCAAGGCTTCGGTTGGTGCTGCTACACTGAGGTGCATTGTATGCGTCCTGTCGCAGACAAAACACTCGCTGTTAGCTACGACAGACTGGTACGTAACCCGTTGAATGAATAATTAATACTTCAACACACTATGTTGGTTTTTTGTCTTGGCTGATTGTACCATTTTGAAGGGAAAAGACAACACGCTTTCTCGGCCTATTTAGGGCCTGTTTGGATCCTACTTCCTATGGACATAACAATTGCCGAGGATCCAAATTGTTGGACCAATGAGTTGGACTAAAAACTAGCTCAAGATTTAACTAGTTGCTAATTCACTGTCCCATAGAATCTAACTATCAAAACAAAGAAAAGGAAAAACGTAGAAAAATATAAAGGAACTAATGTTTTGATATGTTTTGATTAGAGGAATTCGCAAAGGAGCACAGGAACTCACATTATGCATTCATCAGACACTGACGGAAGGGTCTACTAGAGCGGTGACCACATGAATCAAGCGTAGACCTACAACAAAAGGCTAGTTTATTATCCATGGCACACATGGCAACGAGCAAGTGTGTGCACCGTTTTCGACCTTCCTGAAGCAATAAAGACCAAACTCTAGTGAAATATGTGCAATGGCATGGTCTAAAAAAACACCAAACTCTAGGATGTTCCTCTGTACATACCATTCTGGGAATTGCCATTCCCTTGTTCAAAACACTAAAAAATGTTGAAAACGCTTTGGCTCCACTAAACACAACTATAGTCTCCACAACAACAATCTCTGCTGGTGGCAACTTCCGACGTGGTGCTTGGGTGCAATGGTTTTGGAGACTTTCAAGCGAACACCCTGCAACAATGGTGACGCCTTGGCGCCATGATCCTCATTGAAGGTATTGTCGTGAGGTCCCTTGCCTCCTAGGGGTTGGATGAAAAATCTCGATCCTCTATTTGGCTTGGCCGCATTTGTGAATGTTGTTTCACTCTATAGATGATTCTCCATAGAGAACTCCCCATTTGCTATGGGGTGTTTGATGGTGTGTCTCTCTCGGTGCTTTGATGATGGGTTGTTTATTGCGGTAGTGTCAAGTTGTCGCTTCTACCTGTCTGGTGATTCTCTCGCCCGTTGATTTTCGGGAAAAAAAATAACTATTTAGTGCAAAGAAAAAAGTTTAATCGTGAAAAGTTGCTTTGCCCGTCATCTAGTGCATAGGCGTGTGAAATATGGTTATTTTCATAAGGAGTTTTTAGCTTGAGCTCGTATTTCAAATTTTACATATGAGTAAATATGTATATGTGGATGCACTTTGAGTTTTTTTTCTTAAGATACTTTACGGACAAAAAAGTTTACTTGGACTCGGCACACTTGGGCAACCTCTACATGCCCGACGGGATTGGGACTGGGATTGCAGCGCGCAGTCGGGCAGGCAAACGTTGTGCGCCTGTGCGGGCGTGCCCACACGTCAGGGACGTGCCGAGGCGGTGGTGCCGTGGGGGCGTGTCCGTTTTTGTCCGCACGCGCGTCCCGGATCTCGAAACGTCCCCAATGATGCGGGCAGAGAGCGGAGGACGGGGCGGCCACCACCCGAGCCCGACACAGCACGTGCGCACGCGAGGCCACCCCCCATCCATGTGCCTGCCTGCACATTTATTTTTGCACGGACCATCCGTGTCCGGTGTGTCCGGCCTGCCAGTTCCCGCACCAGCTCGCCGCACTGCCACACCACGGGCGCCGGCGCCATGCCTGCCCATGCCGATGCTGCAATGCTGCTTGCTAGTCCGGTTTTCCGCTCACCGGATCGATCGTATCGTATCGACGTCCGAGCGATCCACCTTGAGTCTTGACGATGGGAAAAGAGATGCACGACGTTGACTCCAGTGAATGGTACGGCCCGGATGATATTCCTTTCCTGTTGATGCCATGGCGTCGTGCCTGTCTGTGTCTGTGATTGTTGAAGAAGAACCACCTTGCGTGTGCCTATCTTTTTGTTCGTACCGTAGCCGGATCCGTAAAGCGGGGGCGGCGTAAATGAGCTGCAAAGATGGATGGTTGGTTGCCGGGCTCATACGCCTCTCGACCAGAAAAAGGGTCGCGTTCTGCGACCATGTACAATACAGAGGCCTCGAGAGTACGACGTATTTACGGACGTGTTGCCCATCGAACCCAACCTGCTTCATTAGCGCAGCTGAGTACGTACCTTGTTGCTACGTGGTCGCAAGTCCGAGCTGAAGGAGCGACACGTACTGATCTGCTTCAGTGAGATACAGTATTGCTTTCAAGATGCTGCAGCAGCATCTACATGTGCCACTACTACCACGACGCACAGCACACAGAAAAGGCGCCAACCAGCCAGCGGCTGCTTTCGCGCCATATTCATCGATCGGATTGCATTGCATGTCTGCATCTCAGATGCTCTCCTTGACGTGACCATCGGCAAACTGGAGTACATTCCACTCCCAACTACACTGACACTGCAAGACCGCTATATACAGACCGCACACACGCAAACAAACGAAAAAATTCTCGCATAAGTACATGAACACGACGAACAGGTGTGGCTAATCAAATCGGCCAAGATCCTGATATCATCATTTCTGATCTTCTTTCAATTTCCACCTTTTGGATGGAGGGAGGAGCCTAGCCAGCCTTTTTTTGACGGCGACTTTTCACCGGGAGAAGACGGGGTTGAGGGTTTTGGTGAGGCCGTGGAGCGCGCCGTAGCCGCGGGAGCTGAAGCCCAGGCAGCCCAGGAGGCCCTGCCGGTACGGAAGGAACGTGCGCCGCCGCATCTCCTCCGCCTGAGCGCGGTTCGGTGCCGCGTACAGCCTCTCGTGCGCCGCCGCCACCGTAGTGGAACGTCGCCGCCGGCCCCCGCCCTGCGCCCGCGGCCGGGCATCGTCAGCGGCGGCCTCTGTCGCTGGCTGCGCCTGCGCGCGAGAAGAGGGCGGAGCCTCGCGGCGAGCCGGTCCCTGGCTACCCAGGCCGGCGAGAACGGCCAGGCTCGTTCGGGCTTGGTGTTAGCGCCAGCGGCGGGGGCGGGCGCCGCTCCAGAGCCACCGGCGTCGCGCGAGTGAGAGCTGCTGCTGCTTGGCTCGCTCTTGCTGCGGTGGAGGAGCATGTCCCGGATGAATACCCACCGCCGGGACCCGCGCGCCGACGACGTACCCGACGAGGAGGACGACGTGGAGGAGGACGAGGACGAGCGGGACGAGGCGGTGACCGGCGGCGCGGCCTCCCCGCCGTGCGTTGTTCCCCCGGTCGCCGCGTCGGGGGCAGGACCAGGGCCGGGGCCGAGATCCGGCGCCTGGACGAGCGCATTGATGAGCTTGAGCCTTGGCGACGCGCTGCGAAGCGGGGACATGGACCGCGCGCGGCGGTGCACGGACGCGCTCCGTGGCGTGAGGTCGCGGCCGCGCGTCGGCCTGCCCACGCCGTGGTCGTCGTCGTCGTCGTCGCCGCTTCCGGGGTCGAGATCCGGGAGCGGGGGCAGGGTGAGCGGCCGGATCTGGCCGTTGTGGAAGAGCTCGTCGGCGGAGATCATGGGCCCACCAGGCCCGCCGAACTCGAACTCCGCGTCGCCCGCGCACCCGCGCCCGCCGCCGCCGTTGGGGTCGCGGAGGCCGAGCACGAGGCCGAGAGGAGGAGGTGGTGGATGGGGCTGGCTGGCGCGCTGAAGAAGTAGCCTCCTCCGCCGCCGATGCCGTGGGGACGTCCCGGGCTGGACGGCGCACTGGCGAACGGGGTGGAGCAGGAGCTGTCGATGTCGTCGTCCATGGCCTGCGGTTGCGCTTGCTCGGTCCGCTGGGCTGGACTGTTGGTGCTCCTCGCGCCGGGGTTGACCTCGTTGCGGTGGAGGTGGTGGTGGTGGCAACTGGGAAGGGGAGGCTGGAGAGAGCAGGGACGGAACGGGAGAGGTTATAGAAGAATGGAATTGAGGCGGTGCAGCAGCAGCAGTTGTCCGGAACGAACGAGGCGTGCCGTGCGTGGCGATGGGACAGGGAATCGGGGATGGCTGGATGGGGAGCACGGGGCCATGCCAATGGGGTCGGGTCAGGCGACGTCATCCACTCAGCCCAACGGGTTTAACCGCAGTAAGACTTGCTCCATGTCAACTTGGGCGCCCTCAGTGAGTAATTGGCAAATTGGACGATGCTACTCCATCCATCTAGGGGTAGCGTTTTGTTCTTGGCCTCTAGTAGCTCGCAAATCTTGTACAAAAAAGTTCTGGCCGGCGATCGCCTGCCGTAGCTCACAAATTTAACAAAGGCTGAAGAATTTAACACAGGTGCAAGTCAAATTCGCCCGAGAAGTTGGGCGGGCTGGTCATCCTCACCCCAATCCGGCTGAGCCAGGCTAAGGCACCAAGATGCCAGCTCAGAAGAAAAAAAATATATACATGTTTCCATACATTTTGACCTGCGAACAGTTAGTACCGATTATTAAGGATCACGACGCATCCTGACCTGACGTGAATTTGTGAATTTCACACCATGCTAAGACTGTCTAAGACTTGTGCCGGTATGACAAGAGATCTTGCATGCAACTGTCAATGTAGGAACTTCATACTGGAACACCAAAACACGTACACTTATATATATCCTATAATATGTCGCCAACATCTAATGAAAATCACTTTCAAGACAGGATCCTAATAGTATGAGCAAATAATGCAGGACAATATATGATGGGTTCTAGCGCCCACTAGACCCGTAGACCTGGGCCTCACTCGACCGCGTCCAGCTTGACATGTCGGCCGGCTAGCCCATGAAAAGATCTTGATCGCGTTATAATGCCACGCCGATTTATTCAGGCCATGGCCAGCTCCATTATTCTGACACTTACAGGTCCGTCGCAACGCACCATAACGTGAACGTGGCAGGTACGCACAACACAATGTTTTCCTTCGATTGTAAATGCACTGTTGCAGCAGAAGCAGGGAAAGTCTTGGACTGAATTATTTCGTGTAGAAATGGCCATAGAGTTGCTTATGACAGAGGTTAAAACTTCAGAAAGCATGTGATGCAGGGAAAAGCTCATTCAGTAGTCAAGTTGAAAGTGGATTCAGAAACCTGAACCCAGGTGGTTTCCTTGAGCTGGAGAACATAACTGTCGTCGTCCTCCTGCAACAATGGGGGTGAACCAACCCACTATCAGGGACAAGGCAAACAAGGAAACAACAGAAATTCAAGGCTGTCAAGCCAGAGTATTTGCTCTACTCAGATTGCAGAATTACCTCTTTCCTGATCCAATCAAACTCATCGGCGCTGCAGACAATGATCTTCTAAGCATGTTGGTTGAACACAGAAACCCATGCCTTACCAGTGTATCAGAAACATTGATGACCATGATGTATCTGAAGGACGAAGGGAAACAATCAGATTTGGTACCAAATAGATAACAATAGCAGGCTTCTGCTAACGATGTTACCTCAGTGAGCATTCAGGGTCATTTTTTTTGCATCCTCACTCACACCAGTATCCAGATCCAAAAGCTTCAGTCACCTTTCTTGTTGCAGGTCTTGCAAGCAAGGTACCACATCTTCTGGTCAGGCTTCATGTTGCTTATGATGGCATTCAAACTCAAGAAAACAGGCGACAAAGCAAAAACTAGTCAAACTGGGGCTTCTCAAAATTTGCAATCCCCTCGTTAAATAAATAGTATCATATTTTAGCGAATATATTCAGGATCGTACCTTTTCCTGGCCCATAGCAGGATCATTGGTGATTTGAGGCAGAAAAGTTCTATCAGATTACATGGACACCAAACCACCAGCCCGTGTGGCACCAATTGGTGCCAATGAAGTACCTCTGGCTACCTATTTGACAAATTATGTACGAGTCTAAGCAAACTATACTGATTCAAAACATATAACAAGCTTACATCATTCAGGAGACAAGTACTACCATGAGTTAAGATTCTGAGCCTCAGGTAGGTATGGATTAATCGTAATAGTACTATTGCCGAGAGTTGAAAGAGAGACACCTACAAGACAAATTTCAGCACCACAGTTATCACGATGCACTTTCAGTAACTTATGATTTCCAGGAAGAAGATTGAACAGAAATTAGATGACATACCAAGGAAATCAGATACTTTTGGGCTCTTTATCGCACAACGCACGACGGCAGAACTATCAACCATGTCCAAAATTTCTTGGCCAATTGTAGTAGCAAGACCATTCCAAAGGGAAATACTAATAGTTTTGCCACTGCCAAGAAATGGAGTGAATCATTTAGGACCAGAAAATTTCTTTAACGAACAAGTAATCTTAAATAGAAAGGACTATAAATTATGAAATTATTATTACTTTAAATCATTAGTCTAGTAGTGCCGATATTATTTCATTAATCTTTGTTAAATTTAGATCACAAAAATATAGAGTTTACATAGATATGGCAAAACTTAAGAGTATTAAGACATTTTTTGTGGACTTACGACTTATATGTGTGATTAGAGAAGTTATAAGCAAATCACTGAATGGTTGTATTCTGACATAGGAAACGCTCTGAATCACACCAACAATTTCTGAAGTAACACAGAACAGTGAGACACTACATCAAACCTGAAGAAATAAAACCAACTGAATTCCAACAGTTCTGACATACCAGCTTGACCTGTTGACAAGCCCATAAAAAGATCTGATCGCGGTATTAACGCCATGCTGATTTATGCAGGCGAGCCACATTGCTGTAGCAGACGCAATGCTTGTTGTAGCAGACGCAGGTTAATCTTCGATTGAATTACGAGTAGAAACAGCCATAGAGTTCCCAATGACAGAAGTAAAAACTAATGAAACCATGTCATGCAGGGCAAGCTCATTCAGTAATCAAGCTGAAAGCGATCGGTGAACTATCTATCCCATTGGGTAAATAACATTTATCACTGATTTGAACAACATGTCTTGGTGACAGAATAAATAGGGGATATGTAACAACAAAATGAAACAAAATTACAGAGCAACAACTACAGGATTCATCTCAAATTACAAATTTACACTCCTGCCGTTGTCTCATGACCATGTCGCTGATGACCTCGTCAAGCAGTGAGCTCAGTATGTGGCTCTCCACCTCCTCACCAGCCTCGAATTCCTCCACCCGGAAATCAACCCATGTGCCCAGTCCACTGCTCATGTCCTTGTCAACAAGCTCATCCTCCATCCAGTCTCCCATGTTCTTCCAGCTGGTGATATCATTGCAGACTTCGGCCTCTATGCCCCGGCTCAGCATTGCTGCACCTTTGCTCCATGCTGCATATCCTGCCCGGAAGTAGGTCATGCGTCTTGTCTCCAGGCATTCATTTATGCAGTCGAACAATAGCCGCCTGTACCCTCGACGGCAAAAAAGGTTCCTTCCCTTGTGTAATCACATGCATATTATCCATTTTCTCGAAGAGGAGGGGGTCCAAAGCTGATCTATCCTGATTGACAAAGAGTGATCCCAGTTCATCTGTTGTCAACTGGACACTGCTTAGCACATCTGCAACGTACTCCAGCTCTGTGTGTCTTGATCTTTTAGAACATTGGGTGACATCTGAAATATCTGATGTATCTACTGATGCGGAAGAGGCTGAGTCTGTTGTCTTTGTCTCAATATCAACTGACGTTGGGTTAATCAAGAAATTCCCTTGGGCATTCTTAACATCAAAAAGTGATGAATAACCCTTACCCCCTGTGATGAGGCAAAAATGATTAATCTTCAGGGGTTAAAAAAAAATGTCAACAGTTCAAGAAATAACAGAAATTCATGTTGGGTGAATTACCATTGCTGCTGCCTGAACACTCGGAAGACCAGCAACTCTCACTTAGAAGGGTTGGTTCAAGCACAGATAGGGGACTCAGATCTTCATTTTCCTGTTCCTTCCTTGCATTGATTATGCTGCTGCATTCTTCTTGTTCTTCCACCTAAATGCATGTGAAATATTGTATTAGAATTGCAACTACACCAGAAAGTGGCACTTAAGCTGATTCGTGCAGTCATACTACATACGATACTACCACACATAGTAAGGCCACACATTCGACTCTCTCCAAAATGTAAATCTCAAGTTACTAAGGAACCTTTAGCACATCCAAAACAAAGAAAACTCCCTACCATTTTCATTATTCCACATGTTAGAACAAAGAAAAGTCCCTGCCATTTTCATTATTCCACATGTTATTTCTTCCATTTCATGGGATCAGCAGAGAGGGCCTTGTGTATATTTATAAGGAGCTGTGACTAAAGCTCAGAGGCAATCACCACAGAAGGCAACTACATATCATTGCAGAAACTCATAGGGCACTAAGTTTGTGCAAAACATTGGTGCCAACTGCTATGTAATGAGTCATGACTCATGATTATGTCAAACACAATACATTGATGAAATCCAATACTTGGCATTAGAATAGTCACCGGAGAACAGCTACAGAGGTGCCTTAAATTCTTCCACAAGAAGATTTCAGTAATAACATCAGTGAAAGAAACACTATTCTACCATGACATGGAATCCTTCCCAATCCACTTCAGAAAGAAATTATTGGTGCAAAATGTAAAATGATAATTCCTGTAATTAGTTTGTATTGCCGTGCAATCATATTATTCACAAAGATACATCAGTGAAAGAAACACTATTCTACCATGACATGGAATCCTTCCCAATCCACTTCAGAAAGAAATTATTGGTGCAAAAATGTAAAATGATAATTCCTGTAATTAGTTTGTATTGCCGTGCAATCATATTATTCACAAAGATACTCATGATATTCAGGAAATGTTGTGATATATAAACCATAACGTAATGCAAACAAATATGTACCTTTATTTTACTGCCTCGAAAATTTGGCCTTTTGTAGATGACTGGGCTGAAGGGCAATAATCATATTGAGAAGGTTTCACTTCAGAAGGGCTACAGTCAAATACTCCACTTTCCGAGCCCCAATTGCTGCATGAAGAGGCTGGTGGTTCCTCCAAGGTAAAGGTAGTAGGCACAAATGTGTCACCCCTCGTAAAGGTGATTGATGGATCAATTTTTAATGTTAGCTCCTTCAGCTTCTTTTCTAGAAGAAGGCTCAATGCATCACCATTTACAAAGTTCTGGCCCAATGATGACAGGCCTTCAGCCTTGTTATCTGAATCATCTTTATCACATCCTGCATCCATATCAAGATTGCTTCTTGTATCCCACTTACCCGCCAGTCTGGACGGTCCTGCCGATGGTTTGACCAAGGGTGAGGTGAAGGTAAATGACACAACATCTGTCGTATCTTTACTTTCCTTGTTCCACTTAATGTGCTCATCCATAACAACATTAGGTTGAACCTGC
This sequence comes from Hyparrhenia diplandra, assembly GCA_015847255.1. Classification (NCBI taxonomy): domain Eukaryota; kingdom Viridiplantae; phylum Streptophyta; class Magnoliopsida; order Poales; family Poaceae; genus Hyparrhenia; species Hyparrhenia diplandra. The sequence continues at coordinate 149,621 of JADLZK010010846.1, read as the reverse complement.
TTCTTAAATTTACCCACTGGTTTTTCAGGCACAAATGTACCCTTTTTCGTTGGTGGAGTTCCTTTCTATCAACCGTTTCTTCTGAGGGAAGTCCTTGTTGTTTGACGACGATCCTTCTGTATCACCACTTATGCTTTCCACAATGTCTTTTCTGCCACCAACTTTAGATACCTTGCTTCCACTCTTGATCTTCCCAGAAGAGGAATCTCCTGTCATCAGCTTTCTGCCTTGCTGTGTTGAGACAGTTTTGTTTGGTGCCACCTTACCTCTGGTTACCAAAGAATTCTGTTTCTGATTATTTTGCCGAAGGACAGGGGAAGAAGTGCCAGATGATGAAGGCTTCTTTTGCTGCTTGTTTCTCTGGAGATTAGACTGACTCCTAAATGGTTGGCTTGCTCTTTGATCATCATGCTCTTTCTGTAATCCTGAATTCCTCCCAGAACCAGTTACCCCTTCCCTCTTCTGGACATTGTTCTTTGCTTGGACTGCCAAAGAAATAGACTTTCCCTTGTTGTTCTTCGAATTTGAACAACTAGGATTATTAATCTCATATGAATTAATCGAAGGTAATGGTAATATGACAATATCTTCCTCACTATTCCAGCTTCGGTTCATCTGCTGTGCCTTGGAGAACCTCACATCTGGTAGCTCAGGAGCGGTCCTGGATGATTGTGGCTTTGGATGCACGGACCTCTGAGAAGGAGGGATGCTCTCTCTTGGCTCTGAAACTCTCAAAGGAATTCGTGCCGGGCTAAAAAGAGCAGATTTTCTCCCTAGAGCTGGCCTGTGCCCTTGGCTGAAGAATCTTGGCTGCTTCCTCCATGATCTGAGCAGCATTCCTCGCTGAACTGAAACCTGGATTCTTGATGGGGGACAACAATCTATGGTGAGACATCGGTAGGTGCTTTGCGGACCTTGGTGGCAATGCTTCCATCTGGAACCTTTCAATCGGGCTGCTTGGCATCTTCGGTGCTCTGAGATCCAATGGCTTCCTGATGTATCCATCAACTCTTCGATGAACATGACCAAACTGGTCATTCATTGAGTACTCAGGGCTCCTCTTGAGGCTGTGGCTGTCCCTGAACGACCTTGTGTCTCGGAACGGTGTGCAGTATGGTTCTGGAACACCCGAGGTGGGCATGGCGTCCAAACCCATGAGCCTTGCCACCACACCTGGCGCCTTCATCTCACGCCCTTCCTCATCGGTCACTGAAGACGCGCAGCTGTAGTCGCTGCTCCCCTTGAAGCTTGATACACCAATCCCCCTCGTCTTCATCACCCTACACAAATGCATCCACCTAGACATTAGTGAACCCAATCCCTTCACAAGTATAGCAGCAAACAACGAATCGCTGTTCAGAGCAAGACTGCCCAGAGATTACTCACCAAGTGGAGACGTCCTGACAGCAAGGTTTCATCGCTCCTCTTGACAAGCTTGGACCCCTCTGCGAACAGATCACGAGACCCGATTAAGAAAGCGTTAATCAGAAACAAGAGCTCTTCCAGGAAGCGAGGCATTCCTACAAACACGTACCGGGCGAGTTGGAGAACAGCTTCTTGCGTGACTTTCGCTTCCAGTCAAACAGGTTGAAGATCCCGCCGCCGCCTCCACCGCCCCCAATAACCTTGGCTCCACCCTTCTCGGGCCCCATACAGTAGGTCCCAGAACCTCTCTACACCTGAATCGAAACTCCTCGCCGTTCCTCAGCGTTGGCTCCGCAGCATCCCCCAAACGAAAGAGGAAATCACCGATACAGTCTGCTCCAGATCAAACAAGGGAAAATACAACTGAGCGGAACAGACTAACAACTCATGAAACCTTAGGGCCAGTGGCGACATCCTCGAATCGAAAGCATTCGTCTACTCGTGAAGCGAATCGAGAGGGGAAGGGAGAGAGGCAGATGCTTCCGTGCTTACCGACGTGGTCTCGAGCTCCAAGCTGCCGCGCGGCGCGGACGAAGCGGAGGCCACAGGCGGCGGCGGCGAGGAGGGAGGAGGGAGGGACGGAGCCGGGAGCATCAGATCGGGGACGCCGCTAAAGGCCGGGCATTTATGCTGCTGGGAGGGAGAGTCGATCCGAGAGTGGTATTAAAAACGCACAACGCTCGATTAGAAATTGGTGCTCGCTTTCGAATTTGGGGGGTTCGGGGCGCGAGTGGGCCCCGCCCTGCCGTTCGAATCCAAGCGGGACGGGGAGGCTGACGCGCGGGGCAGGAGCGGGGTGTCGGGGCCCACCTGGCGGTGGTTTGGAAACCGGCAAGTGGGCAACGGCTCTTTTGAGCACAGCATTTCAAATTTCCGATCGATGCGGGTGCGGGTCGATCACGAGGGTGGGTGGCACACGCCACGCCGCGCGGATCTTGATGCGTGGGATGGACGGTTGCGACGGGTGGGTTTCCTGTGGCGGCCGGAGTGGTTGGGTTGGGTTTGTCGCCGTACGAGAAAGAAAAGCTGGCGCTCGCTCTACTACGGTGTTGAACAGCAAGCACGGTGGCGGGTCACTGGCGTGGCGTCACGCGATTGGGTGTGTCCGAGCTGGCGATTCGACGGAGCGATGTGCGGACTGTGCTGGGAGATCCCGAGTCAAAGACATCTGGGTGGCGGGCCCGAGGAGTTTGAAAATCATTTGTGCTGACTGCTGGGAGTAGTACGTACGGGGTAGCTCTATGACAGCTGGGGCCTGTCTCGCTGAGCCGTTGGAGGGAACCGGTTGGTTTGCGTGGCATGTGGTGTGCCTGTCCACGCTAGTTGTTGCATCAGCTGCTCAACACCCACCATTGCCACCAGCGAGATTTGAATCTTGAGTTCTGGAGGAGTGGACCCAAGAAATTGAAGGGGCGAAATCGAGCGATCAAATAATATACTCCCTCCATCCTAAATTATAAATCGTTTGACTTTTTCGAAAAGTTGAAGGGCGATTCAAAAATTTGTGCAAAAAATATCACTTTTTTTACGTGCCATTCTTTTATTAATATAAGTTCTAAAGAATGACTTATAATTTGGGATGGAGGGATACTAGTACTTTTAACCAAAACATGTTTTAGGTTTTAGGTACGGACGAGTAGTATATTCAAAGGCCCCGGCTTGTGGAAGGATCTCGATGTTAGTTGGCTGTTCGACTCTAATGTTTAAGGTTTTTTTTTTTGAGAGGTAACTTGGTTTCAAATTTACCTATAATTTTTAACCAAAACATTTCACTCTACTGTGTGTACCAATGCATGTAGTGTTTTTACTACTCCCACCGTTCCAAAATGTAGTTTTGTACCATTTAGAGATAATTAATTTCAAAGTTCTTCTTTTGCTTGTTGCAAAATCCATCAGGTTTTTACTGTTAAAATGATTTTTTGTGGCGAGCTAAGCCTCACTTAGCTGATTCTCGATGTGAAATATATCTTTCGAGCATCTGTATAGGAGAAAATGCATGTGGGTAGGTGAGCATCTATATTTATTAGAGAAACAAAAACAAATTCCATCTAGGCTCATACGATTCAAGTTATCTAGCATCGGACCAGTGAAGTACTAATAAAATACTGAAGATTAGGAAGTGTTTAGCATTGTTTTTGGGCTGGGAATTTTCTTGGATTCCGTTGTGATAACCCCCGAGCATTAAGTTTCAAAAAAAAAAAAAAAAAAAAAAACGAGCATTGGTTCTTGAAGCCAAGTATCAAGTAGTGTCCATGAACACAGGAACAAGGCCCAATACCATTCGGCTGGAAAAGTGGTAGAGGAAGACGAGCCCATACAATCCCATAATAGGCACAGCCACGACCTTCAAAAGAAGCGAAAGCTTTTTCAACTTTTTACGAGGAAAGGACAAGGACGCCAAAGACCAGCTTTAGCTGCTTCTTCTTCTTCATACTTCTATAAGCATGCACGTAAACCTAAAATCAACCATTAGGTACATGCCAAATAAGCTAGTAGTAAACTTTGATGTATTGCACAACTGTCTTCGTAGACTTCTCTTAATGCAGAAAGGGAAAGTTCCCGGTTTCGAAAAAAAACTGTCTTTGTAAGTTGTTCAATGTACTAAAAAGAGAGCTTGTTAATTTTTTTTTTTTTTTTTTTGTTCTTCATATAAACGGTGTCATTTAGCTCGAAAAGTAGATCTATCTGAAATCAGTTCATGAAGTCATCCAATAGTTTTCTTAGCGGTGGGGGAGCTACAACCTGACCATCTTAGGCACTAGGCAGCTGTTTGGACTTAGTAAAGCGTAAAAGGAATCTCCTCTATTTAGTTAAAAAAAAACTAGTTTTTTTATAAATAAGTATCTTTATCTAATATAATGAAAATTGTATGAGCTCATAAAACCTTTTGGTCTGTGCCGAAAATGACTCGGTGATGACTGATGAACTTGTGTGAAGTTTTTTTTTTTTTTGACCGAAGTCGAAAGGAAACCCCGACTTTTTTTTTTTTTTTTTTATAATGCAAACCTATTTAAATTCGCTTTGGAAATGAACTCTGCGTCTGTTTTTAGTCTTCTTCGGGTTTTTATAACCACTGCGGCTAGAGACCCTTTCGCAACTTGTGAAGGTTACTGGGTGAGTGACGGGGATGGATCCGGCTAGGTTCGCATGGTTCCGCATATGGTTCCGCATCGGTGTGTTCTATGGTTCCGCATCGGTGTGTTCTGCAAACCAAACGCGTTGAAAAACAGCAACAGCATCCGGCGGGTGACCCTACATGTGAATCTGTGATATGAAAATGCCAAGCTCTACCGTTGTTGTGATTTGTGAATCTGCGAAGCAAGAAGCTATTGTACGATCGGAACTGTTCCCCTGGAATCGAAGCTATTGCATCATCAGCAACATTCAGATACAGTCCAATCGTCAGCAGCACATGATCATGGCTGAGGTGCACGCGTCTTGGATTTAAACTATGAACACTAACGAACAAAACTGAGAGTACTATCAGAGGACAACACATCATTCAGGCAGTATGTAAACCGGACACCTGTATACAACCAGAAAGCCAGCAGCAGCCTAAAATCAATCAGTGAGCAATCTAGTGGCAGCCTAATCATAGGAGTACAGCGGTACAGTACTTATATTAACTAAAATGCACAAACAAACGTGCATCAGTCAAATGAACCGATTCAGATACGAATTCAAGAAAAGAAAACTTGTATATATTATGTATATATATGTACTAGTTAAATGCCCGTCGCGTTCTTACGGGAAAACTAAATTTTATATAAAAAAACATGGATCGCATGATAAAATAGCAATACTATAAAATTAAATAATGATATTGAAGTGACATTTAATTCAAATAACTTTTGTGAAAGTAACACAATCAATCATGGACATGGATTTCGCGGGTTTGTAAACTCTATTTTATGGACTTTTCTGTAATTCAACCAAGGTAAGTTTTGCGAAAATAACACAATGAAGCTGCATATACGGATCGAGAATATAACATGTACATATGATTTTACATTCATGTATTGTGCATATAACACCTCCCGTAGAGTCTAGCAAACCATTTATAAGTACCTAGGAACATCAACAAATATGGCGTTAGTTTGGTGGCATCCGTGTTTTCATTGTTCGAATCAACATGAACACCTGTTTAGATATTAATTAATTACAATATCTCTATAACTGAACAAATTATCTATCTATGTAGGTCGAAGAAAATTTGTTTTGCGATGGACCTCTCGGCCCAGCAGCTTCAGTTTCTGCCTTTCTCTGATGATATTTTTTCTCTCTGTCTTTTATTTCTTTCATCCCTTTGTTCTTGAGTCATTGCTTCTCGCCGTGCTTTTTCTTTCCCTTTTACGCTTGGCACGTTTATCAACTTGCGCCTGTGAATCTGATGAAGCTGTCTGGATTACTTTTTGAAAACAGATGGATAGATATTTAATTGTTGACCATAAATAATACAATTGAAAGTCCAAATGGACAAGCAATTAATTACCTCCATTGATCTTGTTTGTCAAGTCTCCAAATGGTGTACGACCTTCATTATTTTCCATAGGTTCCATTACGCTGAAACTGATCCCAAAATTAATCCCTAGTTAGCAAGCATATAATACATGTCCACCATTGTAATTATACTGTTTCTCAAAAAGTTATTAATTTCAGGGATAAGATATTTGTGACTTTGAAGCCAGAGATCATTGGATTCACAATAATGATTTGTCAATTTGGTAGCTCCTTACTGTTGATGTCAAATTCAAATGAGCTGCAGCACGTATTGACTTCAGTTATTGAGTTAAAGTATACAATCGATTAACCAACGTGTAATTTAAAGATCATCATGATAGTCCAAGGAAGACATGTCAATTTTGCTCTTCTTCCAATGCTATACTATGTCGTAGAGAAGTAAATGCTTTCGGTAACAAATATCATTTGTCAGTTATCTTACAAAACCAAAAGCTTATTGATGTTGTAATGATTACCTGAAAAATGCTGATGCAAACTGAAGGTCCTGAAAAAGACAAGCAGCCCTTGCGCCCGAAGAATAGCTCCAGCTAACACTCAGCACTGAACCAGGCAAATAAAACATTCACAGTCATGAGGAAATAACACATTTGCTAAATAACAGATTGAAATTGTGAGTAATAAATACATAAACTCCTAACAGTGAAGGGAAGTCAGGGGAATAACAATGGCATAGTAGAGTGAAACTAAAATAATATTATTCAGTTATAATATAATAGATATCAGTAAAAAATACTCGCAGGTAGGATGGTAGGAATAGGACCTTAGCAAGGAGCGGTCACCTACAATATTTTTATCAGCAAAGGCAATCAAGAACATGAATGACACAACATCATCCGAGGAATAGGTGAGCCTAAACCTGAAACAAAGCACCACACAATTTCAGTGAAGGCAAACAGTAGTGCATACTGAGAAAATCGGGTGAAATATCAAGCTTTGCAATCAGGAACATGAATGGCACTGATAGTTGTAATCTATTTTCTACTATTAATATTGTAGGTGAAATATTACATCAGTTTTTCTATAATGATTCATTTGCTAAACACCTGCTATCTAGGACACATGATGCCAGGGGCGGTTAGTATACAGCTTTTGTACTAAAGACATCTGAGGCTATTTTGTACTAAACACATGATAATAATAGTTAGTTGCAAATATTTTAAACAAGGGAGATAATCAATATTCTGTTGAACGTCGGAACGCTTGAATAGACTGCTAATTTATTTAAGTGGACACAACCTTTGTGTTTACCACAAATGCATATGTTTCTAAGTTCAAAAAATAGCTGATCCGAGTGACATAGATCACTGTGGCACTGTAAATATACTGAACTCGGATACACTTGAGCTCATGCAATGGAAGGCTGCGAAGAGACTATCCAGAAAAGACCAGTGATCGAACATGTGGTAGGCTAATGCAGACTGCACTTTTTTGTTGGGTTAAGTTGCAATGAAGACTGCAGAGAGAGGTACATGCAAAATAAAATGATGGGTGATATCTTTGATTGAACAGGAAAAGAGCACAATCCATATATGTGAGAACATTCAGTAAGGCAGGAAGCTACCGAAAATATAGAAGAAACCCAAAACTGGACACAAGTGGAGACTATGAGTTAAGTTGATATAATTCACAGTGATATTCATGATCGATTTGAATTATGCCTCACTATGGATTAATTCTTACTTTAAACTAAGCACCAGTGTAAGTAAAGCTCACGCTCTATTTTTATTTATAAATAACATCAAAAGTTCAGGTTTGATATAGATATAACAGGTAGTGCCAAATCCATTTATTTATGAATAGCAGAAGTGTTATCATAGACACACATGCCACATCAGGTAGTGCCAAGTTCTCTTCCAAACTTTTTTGTAAAAACACGATATTAGTGGAAACCCTTACTGCCCATTTTTTGGAGATCGTGAGTAATAAGCAATAACAAGTAAATTGGTACTTGACGTTCTTTGAACTTTCAATCATGGCAGAGTGACTTGACGTTCTTATTGACATTTTGTTGAGCATGTGGGGTACAACTACCTAGTGTGAAATATTTTCAATGCAAAGATATTGAACGGGAGAAGGCGAAGTATTTCTAACTTAAGGAAACATGCATCTCGAAACATGCATCTCTACTGTAATACAAGATCTGATGATCTATGGCATGAGTACCTTTGATCACTGAACCCAGGGTCCTTGGTGCTGAAAGTAACAGCTTGAAAACTCCTCCTGAGAACTCACCATATTAGAAAACACAAAGTGGTGATTGGATATGATATATCTTCTACTGTAATGCAAGAATCACTACATGCGAGACTGGAAGGAGTAACTTCATTCAATTAAAAACTGGAAGGGTGCATCACTCAATCTGGCAAGAAGAAGCTCTTGTAAGCTCCAATGATCATCCAGATACAGATAAGTGAGAGCTAGAACAGTTATCTGCAAATGTCAATGGCCCTATTCATAGCATGGGTAGCTAACCGTGTGAGTATCAGCACAAACTTAATGATAGGCTTGCCAGATTCAATATGGGCAGCTCCGTGTTGAGTACAAGTGGAAGGCATCAAATAGAACACATATTCAATTAAATATATTATTAATATTCGACTCCATTCTTAAGAGCAAAGTTCAATTTTTTACTGTGAGATGTACAGACATGCTAGGTCTCAGTAGTGGTAATAACAACAGACCGAGCCACACTGACCTGTCCAGGGATGAGTTGTTCAGGACAATAGGAAGTCCGCTTACAAGTGCCTCTCCAATTGAACCAGGACCAGTCTGCAAGTGCCAGAAAAACATGCATATCATTTAGTCAGTGCAAAATACGGATCAATAACACTGCAAGCACGCAATTAGTAATCTGAAATAAATATTTATCAGATCAGATGACATATAGCATCACAGGCAGTCAACTACACCTGCCCACAGATTTGGAAAAGGCAGAGACACACAAATTAGTGATTGGGAAAAACAATATAATAAACTTATTACCTAGCATATTGTCACATGGATATAAATTTCAAACTAATCTGAATAGCGAATTACCCAGTAGTAAGTGTCAAAAGCACAAAAAAGCATTAGAACTATAGGTAACAAAGCATAAAAGGGGGAATGCAGTGGCTACTTTGTATGCAATTTTTCAAATCACAAATCAATGAGCGAGACAAAATTTTTTTTTTTTCCATATTATATAAAGGACACAAACCATAAAATGGGCCTCTAATAAGCAAACTAAACTGAACTGAATCTTGTTAGAACATGATAGATGTACACAAAAGTAATTAGATCAGATCCAAATACAATTAACCAATTAGCTTAAGTTAGGTTGGGTCTCTATTTAATAAACTACCGCCAGTTGTGTCGGTTTAATAAACAAGTTACTACAACATGATCTTTAGTTATCATCTCATTTATAACAAAAAAAAACTAAAAAAAAGGTGGGACATGAGATCAATACAGTTAGCATGAACCTTTAGTGCGCATTTTCATTTATATGGTGAAAACCAGTAGCGGTACCATGCATGTTCAGAGCTGCTGCAAGACTGACAACAGCTAGGTTTGCAAATCATCTTGCTCCTAAATTGATAGCAATCAGCTGTGGTTGCAAAGGATAGATAGCGATTCAGGGCTCAACTATTGACAGGATTCAATTGGAACCAAAGGGAGTTTTAGATACTGACGCATAAATACATGAAACTGACAATGAGAAGGGCTAAACAGCCACAAACTAAACACATCAAGAAGCCATGTGTGACCATATGAACTGATCATTCTCATAGTTCGACTAAGATAAAATCCTGCAATTTGATGACCCAGTTCGTCATCTTCAATTCAGAAAATCCATGTTCTCTACTCTATCATAAAACCGCTATTTTTCTGCTTTTCTAGATCGACTTGATTGCCTAGGATTAGCAGCCAACAAAATAAATAGAGAATTAATTGGTTACTGGAGACTATGGGTCAACTCTAATTAGATACATGTAGGTTGCAGCTGCGTGGTATGCTCAATGGCATGCAATTCAGAAAAGTTAGAACATCATCGCCCTTCTTTACCCCAAATAGGAATGATTTCACACAGAACAGAGGGAGGAGAGAAGGTTGAGGAGCATCACATTCAGATCAGGAGAAAGGGTGGGCATACCTGGGTGGCCGAGAAAGTTTTGATGAAGGTGCCAAGCGCTCGGCGGCGGCAATCTCCTCAGCTCCAGTGAAGGTACCAAGCGCTCGGTCGGCGTCAGGCGGAGCACGAGCGGGTGCTGGGCCGCCGCCGTCGGGGAGGTTGGAGGCCGGGAGCGGGGTGTCGCAGCGCCGGTGAGAGGCCGCCGCCGCACGGGGCGGGGACGGCGGCAGGCGGAGCGCGAGCGGCCGCCACCGTCGGGAAACCTCCGGGCTGCGCGGCGCGGGCGGGGTAGGTGGCAGGCGGAGCGCGAGCGGCCACCGTCGGGCTGCACGGGGCGTCGTGGGCGTAGGTTATTATTAGCCGGGTGAACTGACGAGGGAGCAAAGGTTATTATTAGCCGGGCAGAGTTACGCGAGGAGGCAGGGTGATTAGCAATTGAGAGGGCCGTGATTTGGTTTCCTTGCATGAATGCCATGATCGACGGAGGGGAAGGAATTGCCGCACGGAGAGGGTGCATGGTTAGGAGCGGGAGGAGATCGCACGAGGGGAGGGGAGGCGGACAAACAAAAAATTATCATATTATTAGGTAGGTGCTTTTTCGTCGCTTTTTTATGCGGTAAAGATAAAAGATATGTATATAGTAATAGAAATTTGAGAGCAACAAAACAAAATTTTAGAGAAAATGTACATGTACTGGTATCTATCGACGAACCAGAGCTCAAGCTCAATCTCTGCTACCACTAGCCGTAAATCAAGGATCAACGAACGAACGAATGAATCTAACTGATGCTCCTCTCCATCATCTCATTGTACTGCAGCCAGGAGATCTGGCGCTGCAGCTTCATCTGCGCGTAGAACCTGGCGATGAACTCCTCCGCCTTTACGTCCACGCCAGCGTCCTCGCCGGCGCCGTCCCCCGCCACCGACCCGGCCGTGCTCGCGCGACAGGCCTCCGCGACCACGCGGTCCAGCAGCTGCTCGTCATCGCCGCCGCAGCAGCTCAGCTCCTCCTCCTCGACCTCGACCTCGACGTCGCGCGCGCTCCGTGGGTCGTCGTCGCCGTTGCAGCAGTAGTACTCGTCGTCCATCTCCCGCGCGGCAGCGAAGAAGTAGCGGTCGTCGTCGCCGTAGAGGCCCGGGGTGTCCGGCACGGCCGGCGCGATGCAGGAATGAGGCGGAGCACGCGCGCGGACGGGGTGCGGAACCGGAACGCCGGCGTCTCGTCGATGGAGTACTCGCGCTCGCCGCAGCGGAGCTGCCGGCCCCGGTCACCGCCGCGCAGGCCGGCGAGGCCGTGGCCGTGGCGCCGGAGCGTGCGGAGGAGGCGAAGGCTCTGCGCCGCCACGCCGCCTTCCTTCCGCGCCCACAGCACCGCCAGACGCAGCAGCCGCCACGCCCGCGTCCCGAACGACGACGACGGCTTCTTCATCGCCGCCTTACCCGCTGCCATTGCAGATGGAAAATGTCGCGGGATCGTTGCTCTGCTGCGCTGCTTTGCTCAGGTGATTGCTTGCTTCGAAACGTTGGTGAGTGAGATGCCTGCCGAGATGAGAATGAGATGATGAGTGGGGCAAGGGAGGGAGAGGGAGGGTTAAATAGGAGGTGGTGGGGCGTTGCTTGCGTGCTCGCTCCAGTTTGCAGCGGCGCGGGCGCGGGAGGAGGACGAGGAAGCAAACGCGTTTAGCAGCTGCCTGTCCGCCCTCCTCACTTGCAGCTGGGAGGCAGTGGCATGATTGGGCGGGGTCAGGCTGGCGTGTGGGTCCGGTCGTCAGGACGAAGGTGGTTGGGGCCTAGCTGCAGAGACCGGAGGGATTCCTCTGCTGGGCGGGACGGGGGGGTGCGGCCAGCCGGCCACGGCTGTGAACGGCTGTGAACGTGGGAGCCGCGCCCGTGTCGGGGCCTGGCCTTGGTCGGCCCTCGATGCGGCGGGCGAATTCCCTGGATTTTTCCCCTGAGCTCGCAGTTGTTTCTGTTCGTTTTCCCCACACGGTTTTGCCTAGGGGCGGCGGGGGAGACGACGGTCCATCCCTCGTTCCCTTGCGTTTCACTTTCACCGCGCCCTCCGGCTTCCGGGCTCCACGCAAACTCGGCAGTGGCGCGTCATTTCTACCCGATCACGCCTACCGCGTACTACCGGGCTGCTTCGCGCTACCTGTTGCAGTATTTCGTTCGTTTCCAGCCAATTCTGAGCTGCGATGCAGCTGCGACATACCGGATCAGTTGATTTTTTTTTCACGGCTTCCCTGAGATACGCTATGGCGAGAGATCACTCACTCCCTCAGTTAAAAAACAAACATTTCGTTTTGGATTACTCAATCGATTTTAAACTTGACTATATTTAACTGAAATACTATTACCATATGCATATCCAAATTGGCTTACTATAATACTGTGAAATGCATTGGATGATTAGTCCAATAATATTTAGTCGATATTATTATAAATACTAATATGCTTCTGTATGTTTGGTTAAACTTGAGGCTGGCTAATTAACTCATAGATAAAGAGATGTGCTCTCTTTAGAACGGATGGAGTACACGATCCTGTCAAACGTGACTTAAGTTTTTTTTAGGAATATAAACGTGTAACTTAATTAAAATCAAATCGCTTTGAGTAATTATAAACGTGTAATTTGAAACATTAATCAAATCGTTTTCACAGTTTGACCGGTTTCTATTTTTACAAATTTTACAGTTTTTTTCCACCGAAACCACATCATGGTAGCCAGCTCTGCCTAGCTGTTCGGGGGAAGTACGTACCACGGTACCAGTACGTGCTATCGTGGTCTCTTCTTTAATTAAGATTGTTAATAAGATGTGAACCGCGTATCACAACCCCCGGGTCAACTATCAGCGTACTCCCGGATCAACTATCAGCGTACTCCCGGGTCAACTATCAGCGTAATTTCCGCGGTTGAGTACCACGAGAACAGCATAGGCTCGAAGCATGAACGGCCAATAATGCAGCACAAGACCAGTTGAAAATCATACAACAGCAGCTCCGTGTGCCGCACAATTGAAATCATACACGCCACGCGCAATGGTGCCGCTCTCAAGCATAGTCAACACAGCGTTGAGCGCGTTGTATGTTATTACAGTGTAAAATCTCAATGACACCATGTGGCTACATGGCACGACCACCGGGCAGTCCGTGCTTAGGCTAGCGGCACAAAATTTATGCCCATCTATTGGAGCTTGCCCTCTCAGTCTAACTTGACAACATTCATTTAGGAAAAGGTATTGTCAATTTCTTAGTTTTGGAAAAACACGAAATGTATTCTCAATTTCTTAGTTTTGGAAAGACAAACGCTAACCTCTCTATTCAAAATTATAAGATATTTTGGTTTTTCTATATACATAGAATTTACACATAGATATATAGATACATTGTTGGAAAACTAAAAATGTCAAGATAGTCGATAGTAAATTAGACATATCAGTCTCGATGCAACAAAAACTGTGGAAGCTGATAAGCAACCAAAAATATTTGTGTAGTGTCGCTGCGGGCTAGGGCACGAATACGGACCGACGGGTAATGAGCCATGCTTAAGCCAAGGAAAAGACTTGTCATGGCCTGAAACGACATAGGGTGCGATTGGTTGCCCGTATATCCCCGTCCCTACACCATTTTTCCGCACCGTGTCGTTCGACGCCCGTGATTGGTTTCCTTCCCGTATCGTTTCCCCTGCTCCGCCCCGTCCCTTTCCCCCCCCTCGATCCCGGCTCACATGGGAAGCTCGTCCCATCTCAACCGGGACGGCACAGTGCGGCTGACGCTGTCGCGTTACCTCCTCCACCTCCCTTGTGTCTCACTCTCCACTGCCTCACCGCTTGCCGCCGCGTCCGCATCCGCATCCTCGCGCTGCCCCTCATGCTCACCTCGCCGCGGCGCTCCCACTCCGTGTCCATGTGCTCCGCCGCCGCTGCGGGCGCGCCCCCGCTGCGGTCGCCGCCGAGGGCGTCCAGGAGGGTGCGGGCGTGCTGCAGGGCCCGGTGCTCCGACTCCGCATCCGTGTGCTCCGCCGCCGCCGCGAGCGCCGCCCACGCTGCAGTCGCCGCCGAGGGCGTCGAGGAGGGCGCGGGCATGCTGCAGGGCCACGCGGCGCTCCGACTCCGCATTCGCGGGCGCCGCCGCCGCCGCTGCGGGCGCCGCCCCTGCTGCGGTCGCCGCCGAGGGCGAGGAGGGCGCGACGCAACTGAAGAAGAGGGGCATTTGCACAATTTCGTTTCACTCTCAGGGTTCATGGCGCAAAAATGCCTTGGAGAAGCCTTTTCAAATATAGGCTTAGTTGATTTCTGAAATGCTGAGGGTCCTAACTGCAAAAGATTCCGCTCACGGGCGGGAGCGCCGTCGCGGCTTCGGCGGACGCGGTTTGCCGCCGCGGGTTCTGTAGTGGGCACGGGCTGGTCCGCCGCGTGCCTCTCCGCCGGTCATAGGAAGGAGCCGAGCTCGGCCGCGACGTTGAGCTCATCGGCGCAGCGGCGGACTCCTCCGGCCTGCTCCTCAATCGCGGCGTGGTAACCTCACCAAGACCATACCTAGGTTCGGGCACCTTGTGCCGTGCGGGCAACCAATCAAACTCGCTGTCATCCTGTACCAAATCGTTTTTGCCAACCAAACAACTGAGGGTGCATGGTTTCGTTCGGGATTCTATGAGCCTGGATGCCCTCTTCGTCCCGGCTGGCCTCATTCAGGGCAACCAATCACACCCATAAGGCACGAGATGGGCCAGCACAGCATGAGGCCAAGCACCAAGATGTTTATTCTGCTAGGATGCATAAACTTAGCAACACAAAAATGGAGACAAGATTTGCATAATTGCAAAATTGTAGCCAGCATTACAAAAAAGATTATCAACATGACCAATTGACCATGCGTAACAAATAATGCCAAAAAAAAGGAAAACAAAGGAAGGTTCCCAAGAAATTCTAGTGAAGCAATAAACACCAGGCGGTAACAAATTTCTAATGCCCCTCTGGTATCTGGGGCCACACAGACACACCCACATGGTATCCCCAGGCTGACAACCAGAATCAGTAGTCACAAGCTGGAAAACAGATATAGTTGAGTCAAAGAGTGCTGTCGTGCATATACTACCAAACTGCTGCTCACAAACACACCTTGTTGTCACATTCAGAATACCCAGGTTGCTTTTGTGCTAAGGCTCAACTAAATGGACAGTTCAACTGAATTTAGAACTTTGCATCAAGAGGGAACTGCGAAAAGGATTAAGATTAATAAACCATCGGCAGCACTAGTACTTAAATTAAGGCCACTGCTGTCAACCTCAACCACCATTTGGTATTTTGGTTTGGATCCAGTAGTAGCTAATAGTCCAGTATTAGCTAGCTACCTATTAGTTGGATGTTGTTTAGATTCACTACCTAAAAGGTAGATGCATTAGTGGTTTTGTTTTGTCTTTAATACCCTTCCACTTCTATTCGCTATTGATTGATACTAGAACACATGGATAAAAATGGGTGGGAGGGCAGAAGTGTCTTTTTTTGCAATCTTAGCTGCTACTGTTAGCTACACACAGCTGACCTATTAGATGGGTCCGTTTAGACCCACCCTAGCTAATTTTTAGAAGCTGGATGGATTCCAATGGGGCCTAATATAGTACCGTAATATCTACAGTTGCTAAATGCTAATGACGTGCTGTGACGCATCGGTCTGATGAGCATTGCCAGCTTAGCATTGAACGAAGAAGTAGCGGCTACCAAATGCCAGGAGAAGTTTGCCCACACTAAGAAACTGGAACAGCACACAAGGTGTCTCTACAAGTTTGCCCAAACTATGCCAAATAGATTCAGGTCGAAGGACCTTGGAAAAGTGCCAAAAGGCAAGGCCCAGACTGGATGTCCCAGATGAGCATACAAAAGTTGCTTGTTATGCTCATTTCAGTTATGTAGAGACACCAACTGTTTGGGTTATGAAAAACAAGTAACAAGTTATATACATGTTTTTGAAAAATATACAGCCATTAACTTGCATCTATAATAGTTTATGCCCCCTTGCTCAAGAGAAAAGGAGAATGGAACACAAAGATTTCCCAGGGAAGCACTTATCAGTCATACAACAGTATACCCTTCCTCAATTTATCATATCGAAGGAGAAAATGAGCTTCAAGTGCCTCGATTTTTTTTCATTACCATTTTTTGGGATGCATGCATACTCCCTACCACACAACTAGATTGCAAAGCACAAGGCTAACTCTTTGACTTTGTGGAGCAAAAGCTCATGCCACTAAAAACAATCCATTGTGCCTCAAATTGGGCAACCAGAATTTGAACCTCAGCCGGTGGATTGCTATACTCCCATGACTTCAAATACAAAGAGGTGGCTCTCTTACAGTAAAAAAGTCATAAAGTGCACCAGATCTCGTACTAATCGAGTAAATTTAGGAGGCTTATATAAGAAGTCTGAATGCACTATTAACGACAAGCTAGAACTCCAAATTTAATAAGGAACCAAAGTATGAGGCATAGGGAAGCACATGCCTATCTAGAAAGGCGAAGTTACTAAATTAGCAACCCAACCTGCCAAAATAACACCTCGATAATGTGCAATGTGGCATGCTTATGCAATAACAGTCCCCATGCAACTACATATAAGTTTTAAGGTTTTATTAGTGCTGTATGGCACCATTGCTAATATTAGTATGGAAGAAACAGAAGTGCGCTACAAACTGGAAGAGGCATACAATTTTATAAGGAACGGACGAGATAATTTACCATAATAGCAGAAATCTCCATGCACTGTTACTTCTATCTTTGTATTTCAGATACTCCCTTTCCAGAATATGACCTAGCACACCATCCTCAAAGTTCGCTACTAGTATACGGGCTTAAATTGAGACCTGTTAACCGATAGATCATTCTTGTTGTGGAAGTAAAGAATAGAGGTGAAAGCAGGCGGGATTAATACACTACACAATTTCCTCCTCACTGTTATGCAGTACTTAGACTACGAACAAATTTACTCTCAGAAGCATAAACAGGATAATTTAAGCAGGCACTGAGAATCAGGATTGATACTGCACAGAAAATAATATGAAGTATATAATCAAAATAGTAGCAGAAAAACAATAGTCTTCTCTGACGAGAACTGAGAGTCGCTTGGTGCTGATATAGTTCTAGATGCCCACAGTACCTTAGCCCTTAAACTGCCACTCTCTACGGCACATGGGGCAAAGAGGTGTGGATGTTTGAGAATTGACCCACTTCAGTATGCAGTGAAGATGATAAGCATGGTTGCAGGCACCCCAAATGAGCGGGCAATCGTCGCCAGGGAACTTACAGTCAGGACAGCAGCCGTCAAAAGCCATCCTGCATATGCCACATGTCTCATCCTGTGCATCCCACGTCCAAGAAGCCACTGCATGCCACTGAAGAATCTTGACCTTCATAGTGTTACCTGGAATGCAACAATATATAGATGAGGGGCGTTGTACTCACTGCATCTTGTCATATGCAGAACCATAAAAAAAAAAAAGCAATGTATGGACAGTTTGAATTAGCAATTCACTACGCAGCAAAGAAATTCTCAACAAAATGATGGAGAATGAGATATTTAGACTTTAATATATAACTGTTCAGAGTGACTCGCAGGGAAAAAATCCATTGAAAAAAGGGGTTTCCCACCAAAATACAATCCCAGATCCAGAGAGGTCTCCTCACAGCAATGCCAGTGCCAGGAAGAGTAGAACGCGAACTAGTGATGGAAGTTCCTTCAGGCCCCCTTTGGGAGCTCGGGGCAGCTCAGCCCAGGGAGCAGCAGCCCCTAGGTGGATTTTTGTGGACTTTGGCATCCGCTCCATCAGCGGGGAGAGAATCCATGTTCCCTAGTCCTGTTTGGAAACCAGGCAGGGGAAGTGGCAGGGGAGGGGAAGCAGCAGGGAAATAATAGTGAATCCATATAGAATAAAGGCCAAAAAATGATTTTTTAAACTGCAGCAAGGCATGAAGAACGTAATCATTTTTGGAATAATTTTTGAACAAAGGCCAAAATCATTTTTTGCTTACGTTCCATACAGTACATAATCCATAGAGAACATAACCAAAGTAACATCAAATAATCCGTACAAAACATAGCTAAAAACTCAGTTATCCATACAACACAGTGCAGTATCGTCCTCCTGAAGCCAACTAACTCAAATAGGATCAACATAGTATCCCTTCTGAAGCCAACTCAAATAGAGCATCAGACAAATTAAAATAGGTGAGGTTAAATCCCTTGTAGCGGCACTTCCTACCATAAAGAAGACATTTCAGGTTAAATCTGCAGTAAAAAAAAGTAACATTTATAGATCAATTCCTGCAAAGAATATAAATAAGCAAACATTTGCCTGAAAAGAGAGCAGATTGCTTTACTTGGAAAGACATATTTAGCAAGGTGGAAATTTTGTGTGAGGCAAAAGAAATGGTAAAAACACAGCTTCCCCGCCTCCTCATTTAGTAGTTATTTGAGACAAATGCAGACACTGGATACTCATAAATCAATTCCTTATCTACTGCCTTTCTACAATGTTTTGGTTTATTTTGTTACACAATTGATTTTACTATGCATCTAAAATGGAGAGAGCATTCAGGCTCTCAGCCTGCTAGCTGCTGTATTGTTAAATAATACAGGTTCCAAGCTGTAAGAAGATCCTGCGACAACCAAAATCACAAAGCCAGCTGGTAGATTCTATGCAGATTCATGGTTTACCTGTACACTACATGTACCGCACAGAATTGCTCATTAGCCATAACAGAGTAGACAGTGGGAATGAATGCACTCCAGCGATTTGTTCCATTTTCAACACATATATAGACAGAACCAATGCAAGCAGGGTCAATGACTGAATGAGCAAGGTATATCAAAACAGCGTATAAGAGTATAGTCCATCTCATTATTTATGCTTATTACTTGGATCAGTGAATGCTAAGTTCAGTGAATTGAAAGTTAACCAGACAGCTGATACTACTAATGCCTAGATTACATGACTTAAAAAATCAAATAACTGTGATATGTTTCCGGTCTCAGCATCATCACCATGTGCAGTTTAAACACCCAAATGTGCAGTTGAATCTCCAACATTCTCAGTTTTGGAATCAATCCTATAAACTGGTCAAATAAAACTAGAATTATGTTCCCATCTCACAATAGAAAAGAATTATGTTGCTGATCTCGAAACTGAACAGCAAAAGGTTCTTTGAAAGCGCAATCACTAAAGAAGCTAAAAACTCTGGACATGTACGTCAAATGAGACCATGTCCATGTTCTCGTAACCAAAAAGAGAGAGGGAGATCCTCTCCACTACCTTCTATTTCATTCAATAGATGTCAATTACTGCACTAATGCAGACAAAACAAGGATGCCAGGTCAATTTTCCCAAATAATTTACCTCATCAATTAGCTGAGCACCTGCAAATGCAATAATCAGCTTCTCTATCTCTACTTTTGAAGAAGGCGAAGGAAGCTTATCTACCACTGGCTACCCACGTTGACCAAGTTCTTGCTAACTTTACAATGAAATGTTTTTTAGAGTTTTAGGGCATACGCCCCTGCCTTTAGCATGTTACAATGCAATGTTGATTAACATGGAACTGCTAATCCTCGCAAAATAGATGCAACTGCAAAACGAGGTGCATATCCACTTCATTCGCTTGGATGTGCAATACACATCTCCTCTGACTAATCATTGCTCCAATCCATCGAGAAAAATGAAAGAAAGAGGGGAAAGGGATAGATCGTACGTTGGCCTGGCCGGAGAGGATCTGGTTGCGGATGAGCAGTCGGCGAAGTTGGCCGGAAAGGATCTGGTTGCGGAGGTCGAGGAGGCGCGCCGCGGCGTTGGCCCGCGTGGTGGTGGAGATGATGCGGTCGTCTGGGTCCTTTCAGGAGGCCTTGCAGCTGGAACCCTGTTGCTTGATGAGGACGGCGAGCGGCAGCGGCAGCGGCAGCGGCGGCACAGAGCGGTGGGGAAGAAAGAAGTCGCGCGTCGCTCGGCGGAGAACCCCTGCCCGGACTCTTGGTGGGCTGCTCGTTATTGGGCCAAATCTGCGGACCTGCTCTAAAAAGTCTGGGCTAAGCGGGCCTGTCCCTGCCTACGGTCCGGGGTTCCCATTTCCCAAGATCCATTCGGCTTTCTGGAAAGATGGCCGTGTAGCCCAGGCAAGGAACAAAAAAAGGCGGTTGGTTGGTAGAATAAAGGCCATGAGTAGTAGAGGCGTTGCCATGAGTAGTAGAGGCGTTACGATTACGATGTAATCTAGGCCGCGAGCATTGCGCAAGACATGGCGTGTTAGCTTTGAAGTTTGAGAACCAGGTGTGATCGAATCATATGAACTAGATCTACCGATCTCCATAAACCTAGGGGTTGGTATGGGATCACCATCAGACGAAACCTAGGACCGTTGTGTCTGAAGGAAGAGTCAAGACTGACGATGTGGAGAAAACGGCGTGTATACACGGGGTGATTGGTTGCCCTGCCCAGCCGGTGCAATGGGCCGTCCGGGCTCATTTGGTACCGGTGCCGGCTGTTTGGTTCCCCCACTCATAGCAAAACGATGCATCCCTTCGTTCATTTTCGCCCCTCCATCCCGGCTCCTCTCGCCTTCTCAACTCGAGCTTCCCTCTCCGTCCCGGCTGCCACAAAGTCTTGGCGGGGAACCCTAAGGTGGCCTTGGCGGGAGATGGAGCCGTCGCCCGCGCGGAAGGCGCCGCGCCTTCGGTCTTTGGGGTCACCGCCTCCTTTCCCCCGTCTACCACCTCCTCCCGCCGCCCGGTGCGCGGTCTCTTCTCCCTCTCGTTCTTGGTTGGTCGCCGGCTTCCCTCACCGCCGGGCGGACCCATCTTTGGGTCTTTGGTCTTTGGCCGGTAATCCCCTCTCCTCCCTCCTCCTCATCCAATTGGTCGCGGTTGGTATACCCTACCGGATGTATTTTTTGTTTTCTTGCATTTTTTGATTCTGATCCAGTGCCTGTGGTTGGTATACCCGGCTGGATTTGTGGATTCCCTGTGTAGATCCAGTTGTTGCATGGCTAGATGCAGTGTCTGTGGTTGGTATACCCGGCTGGATCTGTTGATTTCGTGTGCAATGCTATGTATATGTGATGCTATTTTGGCCTGTGCTTGCCATGGTTCACTGATGATGCAAAATTTCTATCCTAAACTGAGCTCGGTGTCTAAATAGGTCGATGATTGGCTAGTTAATGTTGTTCTAGGCGCTGGAGGAGCACCTTTGGTGTGGCAACCGCCCTAGTTTCATGTTCAGTATTATTTCGTTATGCTTAGAAATGGAATATGAGACCTTTAGGCACTGAGCAATGATGTATGAACTAGTTATGACTACCATTGTGTTTCTTTCTTGTGCCATTTGTCCTCATTTCATGTCTGCCATCAAACTTGTGTGAGACACCATTCAGTTGCAACACCGAGCTAGACAAGCTCAAGAAGATGGCACTGAATGATGTCCACAGGAGTTCCATGGCAGGTATGACTAAACAAATATGATGCAGCCGGGTACACCAACCGCAGACACTGCAATATCTGAGCTTTCTTTCATGGTGTTCATCGAGACCGTGGGAAACATCCATACCAAGCTTCACATGCCCTTCTACTTTAGCTGTGGCTGGGTATGGATGCTACCACGTTCTTCATGGATATCATGACTTCTCCTAAATTTGTTATAAGGTATGATGCACCTTCTGTTTATTTGGCTGGGTATGGATGCACCTTCTGTTTATGTGGCCTATGATGCACAATTTCTATCCTAAACTTGATTCATGTTAGTCATCAAGTGTTGTGGCATCATCCACAGGATTTGCAACCATTACTGCCTCTGGCCTAATAGGATGGCATCCTGTGCATGGTCTTCTCAACACTCCATGGCTGATATGAGAAAAACTTATCTTTGAGGCCCCTTCCTCAATGTTCTTCTTTTTTTAGCGGCGGCCTTCATTTTGCCCTCCATTTGCATTGTATTTCTGTTTGGCACCTATGATGTTTGTTTTCTCGGCCATGATGCAAAGTGATGTGTTTGATTTATTGATGATTCCTTTAAAGGTTGATGGCCCATAGGGTAATGATACTGCAAGAGGCTTGATTTGTTCATTCTTTCTGTTAGGTTGACGGCCCTTAGAGTAATGATACTGCAAGAGGCTTGATTTGTTCATTCTTTCTGTTAGGTTGATGGCTCATGGGGCGATGATACTTTACGCCGGGTTTGATTTATTGATTCCATCTAATTGCTGAGGCCAAATATTTATGAATCCACTTGTGTCTTTTCTTTAGTCACCTATTTCGAACTACTGTTTTTCTTTAATCACCTATGATGCTTGTTCAACATATCTCGAGGTGGCTAGGTTGTGCTATCTTTGATTTCATGGTGGTCATCAAGGCATGGGACACGTCCATTCCCAAGCAACCGAATGGCCAATGCCATTATGAATGGTCCGGGAGTGGACGTGCCCATGGCTCGTCGCCTACTATGAGCTAGAAAGTTGGTTTTTGAAGCGACCTGTGATGATATTTCCAAACAAAACGTGGTTCTTTGAGGCCTTTTGCTTTCATAAACACTATTGCCTATGATGAAACTAATGGCGGTTTGACAAAATTTATGAGGTGAATCCCCTGTTTTCATGTTGTTCATCGGATCATCAAGAACCTTGCATGCCTCGGTTTTTGTTGTCTTATGTTGCACTATGATCCGGTACAAACATGAGGTTGCAAGTTTCTTGATGATTTCATGTGCACCATGAGTTACGTGGTCGATTAGTTGGGAAACAAAAAAGCCGGCATGTATGATAAGTCGCCATTGTATCCGCGAGGTGGCTAACAGTTGGTTTTTCTTGTAAACCATGTTTGTTGCTTTCTTGAAAACCTCTTTCTATGGGCCTGTGATGCAATGCTTTGTTAAGCAAGGCCTTTGTTATTATGGAGAGGGAAGCTCGAGTTGAGAAGATGGAGGGGCGAAAATGAACGAAGGGATGCACCGTTTTAGTACGAGTGGGGGAACCACGCAAAAGCCGCCCCGTACCAAATGAGCCCGATGGCCCTTTGCAACGGCATTTGACATGGCATGAAAAAAACCTGAGTTTGGGCAACCAATCACCCCCTTCATGTGTCCTAGTTGGTTGTTGCATTGCTATGACCCCTAAGCTCCAATTTCAAAGATCATATGACATGGCATGGTATTACGAGGCCAATGATATCACCATTTCATCTCTGTTTGGTCAACCAATCGAACCCTTCATTTTATTTTTTTACGTTGTAATAAGATTTGGGTTCTCGCTTTGCATTCTCTGTTCATCATTTTCGGTCCAAAGTAGTGCCCGTGATGATGCATAATGTCTCCATGAGCTTGGGCTTGTGACCAACTGGACACCTATGTACAATTGGATAATGTTTCTCATTTAGTTCATCGAATCGTCGGAAACTTGCATGCCTCGGAACCTGTGAGTTCATTATGGATTTCCTTGATGCCCGAGGCTGCAAGCTTTCGATGATTTCATGGCCTCGATGATGTCGTATTTCAAACTTGAGATATGATTTTGCTCCTTATGCTCCAAGCCCAACTATAAACTGTGATGAACCCACTTGTATGCGAGGCTAATCTGTTCCTACTCATGGTTTTCGGTTCGGTATGAGGGACGATTCATGCTTTGGTTCATGCATAGTTGTGTTTGAGAGAGTGAGAATGATGGTGGTAAGGTCACCAATGATGGTGGTCACCCTCCTTTTCATGATTCAACAAACTGGTTCAATGTGCAACCAAACAAGCCAACTTGTATCACTTCATTCAAATAAACGATCCATACTGACAACCAAACAAGAGTTGCCTCAGCCTGTATCAAAACACAAAATGCAACCAAACAGCGGAGAGTGCATGGAACCGGCCCAGCTCAGGGGGCCAGGATACCCCTCTCATCCCGGCTCACCTGGTGCAGGGCAACCAATCAGGCCCATACTGCTGCGCAACCTGCTTGTATCTCCGGCTGGGTTCTGGCCTGGTTTCCAGCAGGCAGCATCACGGCACGACCGCACGAGAGAAACTCGGCTTCCAGGTCCCGGCGGACAGCTCATCCCCGACGTGCGCCGACGCGGGTTTTAAGGCCCGCCCGGACGCTGAATTCGCGCCGGCTCATCATGCACCGACCCGCGCGGCCGCAACACCTTGGAAACCATGTGGGTGCGGCAGGTGGAATTCTGCGTGTGTACTCCAACTCCACTAACTTCGATCACGCCATCAGGGTCGTTTCACACGGTTCGTTCCCTCGGCACTCGGCAGGTACAGTGGACTATACAGCACATGGATTAGCTAAATTTAGCTGGACCAGATTAAAAACTTCAAACGAGATGGTGAATCGCGCAGGTAACATGACCAGGTCACCTTTAGGAGCGAGTTCAGAGACACTGGCAGAAGAAGGATACAGTATATCGAAAAATCTATAAACATGGCCACTAAGATGAACCCACCCAGAGCTTCTGACTGAAACCAGACACCATTAGAAGGGTTCTTTTCCATTCAGATGTCACGGAAAAGAAAGCCACGCTGAGCTGAAAATGTTTCTTTACCCTCCCATGATTCAGGTGATCATATCCATCCCTATCACAGAGCGCTAAAATAATAGGCCTTTCCTCATCGAAATAAATGCGTGAAAGGCCGGCTACGCAATTGGCAACATCTGCTACGGTCTCTCCAGTCTCTGGAATTTGTTGATGGCCAAGAAACGAAGCAAATGCAGCAGCATGCTGACCAGCAACCAAATCGCATATGAGCACAAAGGGGGGGAATTTACTAGAAAAGTATTATCATGCGAAGAAATTTTCTTTTCCCAGATTCAATTGTTCTTCAAACATTTCTGAACAAAATTAGGGGTAATTAGCAGACAGCGACAGGCAATCTCAGCAGAGCCACTAGTTCTTTTTCCTATACCCAGGGGGCCACAAGTTCTCTACACAATCTCAGAACAATTTCTCTTCCACATTTTGGGAGCGAATTAGCGAAATACACCCGACGACCATCCATTCCTCGCGCATTGTAGCTGCACCATCCACCATCCCAACAGAATAGAATTTCACAGAGATCCCAAGTTCTGAAAAACAAAATAGGGGGAGAATGGGAATTAGAGGCGTATAGCGCATCACTGATGATCACTTGATCAGATAAACGAGCTAGCGCTATCTTGCTGCTTAAGAAGTGAGCCAAAGGGATGACAACTTGTGCTGATGAGCTTGTGATTTGCTAGAGATCTGTCCCGTGTACCTGTGACCTGTGACTGCTCTAACCATTTCAGGAAGCAACGATGTATGATGAGAAGCACAAGGACCGGCAATCAATCGTACAGATAGTCCATACAAACAGTAAAATAAATAAAGATCAAAGCGTCTGAACTAATTGGGCAGAAGCCATCACCCAGCGGAAGGACATGTCCGATGCTTGGGAACCACCAAAGCAGCCATCGGTCGCCGTTAGATGTCCAAGAATATTGAGAAGAAGAACGGAGGACGCGATGAAAGGGGAGGGGGGAGAAGGAGGAGGAGTGATCCGTACCAGCCATGGATGAGCTCGGAGCACTTGGCCTTGATCCAGCGGAACCCCCTGCGGAACGACGCCTTGACCTTGCCCTCTACGGAGTAGGCCTTGTAGCTCGCTACCCGCCTCCTCCTCTTCATCTCCGGGTCGCTGAAGCACCACGCCGACCCCGCCCCTCCGCCTCCGCCGCTCCTTGTGGATACCGGCAGCGGCGGCGGCGGCGACCTGGCGGGCGGCTTGACGATGATGTCCAGGCGCCGGTCGCCGTAGGGCACGACCTCGTTGCGGTAGGGACGGTCGTACTCACCGACGGGGGGGGGGGGGGGGCCGCGTAGGGGCGGTACGCGCGGTCGTAGTCGTCGGCGGCGGCCATCGCGAGGCGAGAGCGAGACGACGACGCGGGGCAGGGCGGACTGCGTGGGAGTCTCGCGGCGTGGCGTCTGTGGAGAGAGAGAAACGCCGCTGCCTTTTCCGTTTTGTTTTTATTTTTCTGCTTCGGTGCTGTTGATGTAGCGCTGGCGACTGGTGAGCCAGTTTCGTTTTTTATGCTTTAATTAAAAATATATAAAAGCTTTGATAGGCGGCCGTTTTTTTTTAAGTAGACTTGAACTTCGCTGAAGTGATTTCATTTGAGTGATTTAAGGCTTCTTCTACTTGAATTTTAGCCAATTCAAAAATACGATACGACGGTTAGGGATTTGAATTCCAAGGTCTCACGATAGTTTGTTAGGCTTAGAGTGGTAAAAGAGACTGTCGTCCGTCCGTCGCTGTGGCGGCATAGAACTACATTGGGACGAGGTGGCGGTAAGCGTCGCCCACTAGGTAGTAGATGAAGATGGTTCGACGGGTAAAGAGGATAATGGCCTAATGGTCTCAGATCGACTACCATGGCGATGGTCATAGACGATACCATTGGAGCTAGACGAAAAAAACGATGGTGGCATATGATCTCATACTCCATATAGAAATAAGAAAAAATTGTTGTTGTCAAGCCTCACAAGATGGAATCTTGGGCTCGGCTTTGTGGTTTGCGGGATTGCTGCGTGCACATCCCGTGGTGAGCATGAGATGTCGAGATGGAGGTCGATAACTCTCACGGGGCTATGGGGAAAAGTTGTTGTGAGTTGTGGGTGTGAAATCTATAGTGGGTTGTGGGTCGTGAGTCCATGAAAATACCGAAAGTTATTTGATTTAAAACAAATATAAATTATTCCTTAATTTTTATCTCTCTCGAAACAACTATGAAAAAGTTTTTTATTCCACCCATTTTGAAAATGTACCAAAAAGCAGCCCTACCCTCGAGGCTGCACTAGCTACAAAAGTCAAACCATGAGTCCTGTAGTAGGCAGTAGCATGGACGAGGGCAGAAAAGGAAAGCCTGAGGTTAACGACTCGGCCTCCACCATTCCGAGTTTAGATGCAAAATTTCTAATATTTTCCCCACCCTGGATCACATCCAACGAATACAACTGCAACCACCGTAGGAGCACTAAATGTTGGAGCAAAAAAATAACTAATTCTGCTCTGCCGACCATGGGCACGGAGGCACGGGATCAGAGTCCAACGCCACCGAAGAAACTCCAGCATTTATCACGGCAAACGCGAGCTTCCACCGAGCAACAACGCGACTACGGTTCTAATTTTAGCCATCTAAGCAATTCCCGGTCATTCCGAGAGCAAAAAGCAGCTAGCAGCATCCCCCACCCTGGAAAACCAACGAGGCTGCAACCACCGGCTATACTGGAGGTCTTGGAGCAGCCAGCGGTTTCATCTGCTCTGCCGACCACGGACACGGAGGCACGGGATCGGAGTCCAACGCCACCGAAGGGAAAGCTCCAGCACTCTACGACGGCCTACGCGAGCTTCCACCGAGCAACAACGCGACTAGCTATGAGGCGGAGCCCTCGGAGGCAATTCCGCGGTCAGCTTGTCTCGAGCGATAGTGGTAGTAGCATTATCAATGAAGGATGAAAACTGCATCTGCATCGGCGGCTATTAACTTAATCAATCATCGCAGCATCAGGCATCAGTCAGCTGAGAATCCAAGCACACCACCGTTAGCTAGCTCTCCTCCTTTCACACGGTCACGGTGCATTACACACAGTGACAGTATGATGAGAACAAAGAAAGCGTTCTCTGTCTCCTTGCAACGCATCGTATTCGTTTCTCTCGCCTAGCAGGCAGAATACACGGCAGGCATCCGCGGCTTTGCGTGTGTCTGGTACGCACAGACATCTAGGAGTACTCAACATCAACAGTGAACAGCGCTGAATAGTCGCCTACTATGCCAAGCTGGTTTGGACCTTTCTTCCTTGTCCAGTTGTCCTTATTTTTTCACTGAGAAACATAGCGAAAGGTCACGCTTTGGTTTGGACTTTCGAACGAGAATTCTCTACCTCGGATCCAACGCTACTGAAACATTAGTTCTACTACTAGATTACTATTTGTTCTTCAATGGTTGTAGTGGCAATTAAATCAGACGGCTTATAAATCGGTAAAACAACGGTTGTTTTTGTTTCAGCTTGTTAATTTTGACTTAACAACAACCTATTTCTAAAGCCGCTATAGTGTCACTATTGTTTACTATCTACAGTGTCACAATAGTCCACTATTTAAAATGTTGCTTATATGGTCATATTTAAAAAAAAAAAAAAAAAAAACCCAGTGGTAATCCTATTTTATATAACAAACATGTCAAGACGGCAAGCAAACCACCCTCATTGGCAAAGCTAGGTATATCTCTCTTTCACTCTTTACAGGCAAGTAATTCGGTTACCACCACCTGATAACTCATCTCGGGAAAACAGAAAACGAAAGGAGTTGATAAAGTGATACAAACAATGCCAAAGTATTACAAATTGGGCTATACTCAGTCACTTGGGGTTAGTTTATATGGTAGAACCTGTTCCTAGTTTCTAGCTTACTCCTTCCACATGGAAATATAGCATATTCCGTTCTCGGAAAAATATAGCAAATTGTGCGGCCGGCCAGGATGGCGGCAGCGGGGCCTCTCTAAAGTTTCGGTGGCGTGGTGGCGTTGGTCGTCGCGGGCGGTGGGGTCGTTGTCCGCGACCGCGCGCGCCGGCCGAGCTCCTGACAGCGAAGGGCGGTTCGAAATTCGAAGGTGGTGGGCTTCCATCTCCCTCGTCGGGCCTTCCTCCTCTCGTGGTGGCCTAGGCGTTGGGAGAACCCAAGCGGGCAGATCCGGCGGTCCCGGGACGAAGGGCGTCGCAATATGTTGGCCATGGTGGAGACGAATTCGCGAGCCGGGGTACCCGTTCTCTGTCTCATGACCGGATCCTGGGACCTTTGGGCAGGAGCGTCGCCCAGCACCGGTTCGGCAAGGTCCCCTTGTTAGTGGCTTCGCACGGGCGATTGGTGACGTCCAAGGGGGTGGTGCACTAACGGTGGCTGGCCGACATGCTGTCGGGTCGGTTTCCTATTCCATGGCGCTTAGCAGGTGGCTTCAGCGAGGTCCAACATCGACCTTGGTGGAGTGGCGGCGCCGGTGTTGATCTGTTCCATGAGCGGGGACCCGTGCAGATCCACTGCCCACTAGCTTCTTCGCTTTACCTGCCGCGGTAGTGGCAGCTGGTCTAGACGGCTACGACGGCGGCCAAATCTTCCGGATCAATGGCATAGCGGTACGGCTATTGGTGGGCGCTAGCAATCCTACCATGTTTCGACGACAGTGACGCCTGCGGGTGCCACATTCCTCGTTGGAGATGTCGTTCCCATGATCTCTTTGGGTGAAAACCCTACACCAGTGTCTCTGGTGGGCGATGATGGCGTCTCTGGATGTCATTTTCTCGTTGGAGACGTCGCTTTTGGAAGATCCCTTCCTTTGTCCGCTAAGGTGGTGGCGTCATGGTGGTTCCTTTGCGCATATACCAGGTGCTTCGTGTCGTTGCCAGGATCTCGAGCTCCTTGTTGGAGATGTATTTTTTCTGTCAGTTTATTTCCTTTTCTTACTTGTGCCAGTATTGTCCGGGTGACTTACGCCTTACCCAAAACAAATGGCTACCTGTTTTCTAATAATTGGCCCGATTCTACCCGTTGGTAGATGAAGCCGGTATGAATTATATCCATTATCTAAAAAAAGTGTAATACCATGTTGTCTTCGAAAAAGGATGACATTCTATTCTACTTCTGTCATAAGTTAAATTATCTTAGACTTAGATTTGACCAAGTTTATTTTATATAACAAAATGCTAATATTTATATATTAGTAAATAGGCTATATATTAGATGCATCATTAAATAAAGTTTGATGATATGTAACTATTTGACTAGACTTAGATTTGACCAAGTTTATTTTATATAACAAAATGCTAATATTTATATTAGCAAATAGGCTATATATTAGATACATCATTAAATAAAGTTTGATGATATGTAACTATTTGACGACATAAATGCTGATAATCTGTTGATTCTGTCGTATAAATTTGATTAGTCTTAAAATAATTGATTTAGCAAAACTAAAGTGAAGCTCTTTTGGGGACAAACATAGCATACGTTCCCAACATAGTATTGAAGAGAAAACTAATGCCAAAGACGTTTGAATCCCTGAGTTCAACCCCAATTACTCCCTCCGGGTTGGTATTAGAAGTCGTTTTTGGACAAGGTTTGGGTCAAACATTGGGAATATAAATCATTAATAACTTTTAAGTTGTTGAGTTTGTAAATGTGAAAATTATATGAATAGATTTGTGTTAAAAAATACTTTGATAAAAGTATACATATATTATATTTACATAAATATTTTTGTAATAACAAGTTATGTTTTGGAGAGTTATGTTTTAAAGGCACCAATCCGAAGGGAGTACATATATTTCCCTCTCATGCATGGTATCATTGTCAAATTTAGACTGTTTAATACCAAAAATGGCAAGTCATGAAGGTGTGGTATCCATATATTTCCCTCTCATGCATGGTATCATTGTCAAATTTAGAGAGGAATGTTTGGTAACCATTGCCTACAAAATGGCAAGTCATGCAAATTTCGAACGTGCGGTATCCATGAGCTGGATTTAAAGGAGGACCGCTCTACAAGGAGCTACTAGGAGGGTTAATGAATCAACCAACTAGAATCTTCTTTTTTTTGCCGAAATAAATCAACTAGAATCCTTTGTATTTCGAGATGAAGGTAGTAGCGTGGATTATGTCCCTTCGAATCGAATCAGCATAAGGTTCGGACAGCTTTTCCATTTTGATCATCAGGAACGGAGATCGGCGGTCATCACCTAATCCACTGGCTCTGGTCCTCGAGAAACTCGATAATCAGAAAATTAGTGCTGTCAGTATTGGATCAGGGGATCCTTCCTCGTTCCTCTCCCATGTGCGGTCCTTGTGGCTGTGGCGGTGACATCTGACCTGGCTGATTCCGTTCCGTCCTGGCACAGTTCTCACGTTGTCTTGTGTTCACATGTGCCTCCGTTTTTTGAGATTCATTGGTCTGCTCTGTTCTAATTTGCAATAAAGAACAAAACCATATATCTCTTCCTTGATCGATAATAAAGTTTGCAATAAAGAACAACCATATATTTTGATCGATAATAAAGAACAACCATATATGGATCGATGCAGAAACTAAGATATCAAACATATCCTCTTTCCTAAAAACATGTGCGCCCATTCTATTTCTACCTGAGCTTCCGGTTTTTAGCATTGTTGGAGATAGCGATGAACCTGAATGAAGACGAGAATGGCCTTTCATCACTGCGCCCATTCTATTTCTAACATTGAACCTGAATGGACGAGGGCCTTCCCACTAGAGCATTGAACAAGGACGGGGACTTCCCAGAGCTGTAGCCATGCCATGTGCCCCCGTCCACGTCTTGGCTTTATCTATATCAGGTCTTTGACAGGTTTGTTAACAACAGAGCAATTTCACATGCTTGGAATAGGAGAATTCCACATAATCCTTATTTTTAGAGAGAACACTACTCCCTCCGTTCCAAATTATAAAACATTTTAGGTGTTGTACCAGAACGATCCGTAGACCCAGGCACACTGGCCACAACTCGATAAACACATGCACATGAAGGGGGAATACAAACTTGAGCCAATATGGAACAAACTATCAAAGATTCACCTGAGAAAAATGCAGCTGCGCTAGACAACAAGACACTGAAAGAAGATGAGTCTTCAGATCGTAGAATGTTAGGAATTAGGACTAAGATAGTCGATAGCTTTTCTCCGTTGATCCACTAGACCACATGCTTACATAGATAAAGATACAAGCCAAACCCTGATAGAACCGAAAGCCAGTAACCAAACGAGGTAAAGGTTTTTGCCTAATGCTTACCAGGTTACCACCACTCTGTACATGAATACAGAAGAAAGGCTGGGAAGCTCAGCTAGCAGCATTCCTAATAGGCAAAAGAGCATCTTGCAAGGAAAAGAATGATTAGCCTAATGAAATTGGTGTCCCCCACAATGTTACAGTGTATAAATTTGAAGCTATCAAGACATTCAGAAATGCCTTTTCGCTGTGTAATCTGAGGTTGTGCTTAATGACTGAATGAATAAGAATGATAACAACAAAAAATGCCTAAACTTAAACAAAAGGCTCTGGGAAAAGCATGTATCTATGTCATTGACCACATCTCCACAAATGAGCCGAACCACATTCAATGAGAAATGCAGAGCTGTCACAATTGAGAGCATGATTGCAATTACTGGAAGGATGCCAAGGTCAGGCACAGGCACAAGCTTTGGCTATGTTCAGTTCCACAAGCCATAAAAACAGCACATGTTGCTCCCTTGGTAAGCTTCACAGGGTAGAATGGGCCTTCTGAAACAAAGCGAGTATATGTCAACTCTAGTAAGACAATTAAGACAAAATCAAAAGGCAGTCCTAAACAGTGCACCATAGTTCTTTTATTTGGATGGGTAGGGGGCGGAGTTTACCTAACAAGGGCTCTACTACATGTTCCTGAGGTTGCTCTTCACACCATCAATTTGCTGGAAATCATCCCCTTCTAGGGACATGAAAGAAGCAAAATTGCTGTGAGCTTGAACAAATGGAAGGCCACTGTGATGGTTCTGAATGCCATCAGTCAGATTCTGTGATGTGTTTGCTTCTGATGAAGAAGGTAAGTTCCGGCGGTTTGGTTCAGTTCTTGGTACGTCTGGTCTACTAGGTGGCCTCGGTCTGGACAGCAAAATCCGAATGTACCGATGTATTTGTCGCCTTCCTGAAACAGTTCTTCTTCCAGTGGGAGTGGATACGCTATCAGTTGAAACTTGTGATTCAGACGGATGGGATTCTCCAGGAAACTCTCTTGGAGATAGATTTAGATCAATCCCTTGAAAAGAATGGCGAGGGTTGATTGGTGGTGGCCTTTCAAATGTGCCACTTGGTGCAGCCATGCCAAAACTTACAGTACTATCAACATGATTTCTGTAATTTTGTCTTTCATAAGCCACTGTACGTTGAATTCCAGTATATGATGATCCCTCATCACCAAGTCTACATCCTCCACAGTACCAGTTTCCTTCAGGCACTTCTCTTCCTAAGCCAACACAATATGTATGCGCTGAGGAATCACAAATATCACATAGTAGCATGAGACTATCATCGCCACCTTGATTGCACTCTATACAAACGACATTCTCATATGGGTCTAGCCAACGTCTTATTTCTTCTTCAGTGGGCTGATAAACCTGTGTGATAAGCAAGAAGATGAGTATATAACACGTTGATACTAGAAGTGCTAACTAACAACTTGAAGTACTAACAACTTGACAATAGACAACAGGTCAACACTCAAGATGTTACAATAGGAAAACAGAACTCTGCAGCATTAATTCTCATATCAGATCTTTTTTAGATAGTAACAAAACAACAGTCATGAAATCCCTTTTAATTGACATTATAGGAATTAATACAAGATAGAAGAACATGAAAAAATTGGAAATCATGACTTAATTAATAATTGAGCTTCACTACTACTATTATTGTGTTACTTTTTCATAAGTGTCCAATTGTTAGCTAGCAGGGTAAATTGAAACCTAAATGGCAATTGACAGTATATGTTCGATTGTTGGGTTGACTCCAACTTGCTTGCGACTAGAGCATTTGTTGCTACTGTTGAACAGGACAAGAACAGAATTTTCCCTGTGAAGAACATGAGTGGGTGGGAACTAGGAGAGCTTAAAAATAACAGTTAAGAAATAAAGTACTGAAAAATTAATATGATAAGTTCAATAAACATGGCTAAAGGCCACACATGCATGAGCCTGTTAATAAACTCTAAATCAGCAGATGAGATCTTGTCCCAATCCATTTCTTTTCGTAATTAAACCTTCCTACACAACTTCAAAATGCTGCCTACTCTTAACAATGCCTTTCATTTGACATATACCATCTCATTTAAATTGTACCAAACTAGTGATGTCAGAGACAACATGGGTATGCAAGTTACCAATGAAATAAACAATACAAATGGTTATATATACTCTTATAAAGAATGAAGTCACTAAACCCAAAGGCAATGAGGAAAGAAATTATGTAACCACCACCACGACACAAACTTTACCTGATCACGCTCTTCGACCTTGATTACAGCTTTTCTCACTCCAAGACCAAGATCTACCTTGGATGACTTGGTGATTGTAGTGAACCGCTGCTTACACAATGGGCATCTCGACTCAACCCTAGACCATTCCATGATGCACGCGAAGCAAAAGTAGTGTGAGCAACAATTGAGGACGCCCTGTACAGTAGCTCTCTGCTCCTCTGAGAGGCAGATCCCGCATATTGGCTTCCCAGCTTCCTCCAGTTCTTGCTTCTCCTTTCCCTTGCCTTCTGCATGCCTTGTTATACAAATCCTTCTCAAGGGTGAAGGGAGAATTGGCGCGGCCTTTGGAGGCTCAGGCACCCTCAATTCCTCCAATTCCTTATCTGATAAAACAAATTCAGAATCCGAGGATGACTCGGACCCAGATATCCTCTTCTTCCTCCCTTTTCTGACTGTAATCTGCTCAACTACAGGTGTCTCAACATTGTTAGGTTCTTCATCAGACGTTGCAAACTCAAAGTCTGATGTGTCTGACTCAACTTCTGGCCATGGCTCTTCCTCAACAGTTTGAGGGTACACCTCTGCATCCCTCCCACTCCCTATCCTGGCCTTCTTCCTGGGTTGCCGATTCACAATGACCTTATCATCATCCACAATGAAGTCGTCATCCTCATCCTCATCCATATCATCATCCTCGTAGTCGTCTATCACTGAACGCTTTCTCCGCCTCCTAACAGATGCTGATTTCTTTACTTTAGCTGAAGCCACCTTCCGCCTAGAAATCTTGGATCCCCTATTTTTCTTTTTCTTCTTTAGCGTTCGCCGCTTTGAAGTGGACTTTCTCTTCGCCGGATTCTTTACAGTTACCTTTCTGGCACGGGTAGAAACCAGTTCCTCTTCCTCCTCGTCTTGATACTCATCCTCCTCATCAACATCCGCATCGGGGTCAAAATCAGTGTCATCTAACTCATCCTCCTCGTCATCCAAATCAGGATTGAAGTCCATATCCTCATCTTCCCCCTCCTGCTTTCGCTTGTGAGATTGCTTTGCTGCTGGAGACAGCTTGACATTCACATCGGGATCAAAATCAATGTCTTGATCCAACTCATCATCCTCGTCATCCAACTCGGGGTCAAAGTCACTATCCTCATCCTCCTCCTGCTTTCGCTTGTGAGATCGCTTTGCTGTCGGAGGCGGCTTCACATTCCGGCCATGGCCACCGCATTTTGCAATGTTCATAGGCCGTGGTGGTGGCGATTCTTCCTCCTCCTCGATCTCGAACTCATCGTGGTACTCCACCTCGTCGTCTTCGTCAGCCTCCTCCTCGTAGTCCTCGTCGTCTTCATACTTCTGGTTCCGGCGCCGAGATCGTGCGGCGGCCGGATCCACCTTTCCCTTCCGCCCTCGGTGGCTGCCCTTTGCCGGTCCCTTCGGGCGCGGCGTCTCGATCTCGTCGTCCTCCTCCTCTGCCTCCTCCTGGTATTCGGCGTCTGAATCCTCCCCTTCCTCGCCGGCGCTCGAGGCAGAGAGCTCCTCCGCACAATCCTCTTCCTCCTCCTCCTCCTCCAGCACATACTCGTCGTCGTCGTCGCCCTCCTCTCCGTCCAGCCACCCGCGGCGGCGCTTAAAGCCGATGGCCCGCCTCGGCGGCGGCGACCCCTCTCCAGTCCCCATCCCTGCACGCCAAATCCACAAAATCAGAACTCAATCTCCCCCGAGGCAAACCCAAATCGACGGATCCCGGCCCGAAACCGCCCGAATTCCGCCCAAATCAGCAGGAACTTGCCTTTTCGCGCGAGAATTGACGCGAAACAGTGGACGACAAAAGGCAGAAGCCGCGGGGCACCGAGTTCTGTTCACACCCCGCTAGCCCGAAAATTCTCTGCAAATCTCTGTAGCGGCGGGCTTAAATCGGCTCGCCCGCGCGCATGGTCAGCGAAGGCGGCGGCGTTGCGAGCTGAATCGGGAAGCGGAGGAGGGAAACGGGAAAGGGGAACGGAGGAAGGAGGCCGCGGATGGGAGGGCCGGGTGGAGGCTACGAGGAGGGGAGGAGGTTGGGGGAAGCATCGTCGCGTCGCGTACGGGCGGGCCGGGGTGGACGCGGTGGTTTTATCGCCTCGCCCTCTCCTCGTCCCGACTCACGAGACGAAACGCGTAGCGTGGGGGTCAGAGGGGGTGGGTGTACCGTGTGCGCGGTGCGGCGCGGTGGGCGTGGGGTGGCTGGCCGTTGGATTGGCGTGGACCGTTTTGTTGGAGTTGGACAAAGCCGCCCGCATCCGCATCGCCGCGGTTTTTCCAGCCGTTTCTTCGCATACTTTTTGCTTGGCCACCGGGCGATTCCGATCCGTTTTCCCCGTCGATTTTGAGTGGGTTCGGCCATGGCGTCGCCGCGCGGCCGAACCGGTCGGCCCAGTGGCGTGCCCTGGTGGTGGTGGCGCCTTACGTGTCCGTGACTCGAGGGAAAGTCTGATGTGGAGACGGAAGGGAAAGGAGAATTTGCCGTCTCCTCACGCTGGTCCCCGCCCGCGGCGGTTTGACAGCACCCGGGTTTATTACTCTTTTCAGTGCGCGTACCGCGAGCTTTTTTAAGCCAACGACAAAGTTCAGGTAGCATTTGTACTTGTAGCAAGCAAGTGATGGCCTGATCTGCCACGGACATGTGAACTGCAGATGACAGGCCGATGTGTCAATTTAAAGGTTTATTCTAAGATTAGGAATTGTACAAAACATGAATGCATCTGATCTGATAGTACCACAAAATGAACATATTTATCCATTGAATAACACATAGTAAGACTGGGAATTGTACAAAACATGAATGCATCTGGTCTGATAGTACCAAAAAATCAACATATTTGATCATGGAATAACACACATGTGTACTGACGCCTGATCTGCCAGGCAGGAAGCAGGTCTTTCTCCAAGAAACTGTTTCTATTTCATATTTTCTGGCAATTATTAATTAAAAACATTATCTGTTTTCACTATGCTTCTGAGAAGAGTAAATAAGTTCATTCATTTTCTATATAAAATAATATTTACAAAGGACAAACAAGTTCCATTCTATTGGAGAATTGATACAGTAGCTAAGAACCTCAACACAACCGTAAGTCTATAATCCATCTTGTGACTGGGACATATCACTGCAGCCATGATTTGTCAAATTTGACATACATCAATAGAAAGAATAGGGAAGGCAGATCATTATGTCTATAATCTGGTCAATATAAGCAGACAAAAAAATTTGTCTTACTTGGCAAACAAATGATACGGACTGCACTATCAAAACTTTCAAACTTATGCAGCTGGAGCGCAGGATATGTTTTAATATGTAGTACATGAAAGCCATCATGATCGAAATTAATTCTCCTATCTCAATATAGGTATAAGCAATAAAAGGGCTTCTTGGCAAACAGTAAATAAAAAGTATAGAATTCAACAAAAATAGCAATACATTACTTGCTAATTAAACCTTTCATGAATGCCATCCTCTTTATTGTTTCAGTTTAAGTACGGTACACCAATAACACCAAAAATAAAAGACATACTATAGCAAGAACAGCATTAAGCTGAACCTACTCAGCCATTGCTGGAAAAACAAGCTAATATGACCTTACCTATACCACTATTCGCATGAATAATAAGCACAAACAAGGATACAAATGTTCTTAGTCACCCAATGAAACATGGCCGCAGCCCTGTCTCACTAAACATGGTGAAGAGAGGTAAATGTGCTAAATCATCCCTGCAACATTTAAGTGGCAAATGTGCTTTACAGTAATAAGAAAAAGAAAAACCATTGCACAGCAGTACTTTGAGGCACCTACAGCTCACTAGTCACCACCACAGCAACACCCTGACCTTAGCAGCAGATCATCTTAACAGCATAGTCAGAATTGAGCAAACTACTATATATGGTAAAGTAATGATATTGCCAGCCACATAACCAGAGAAACATATAATCAAGTGAAATTTGACACACTGCCATAATTTAGCCATGCATAAATGCATGAATCAATGCCTAGCGAATAAATGAAGAGAACTAATTCACATCTATTAGTTGCAGCTTTCCGGTTCTACTGTATGAGTAAAAGACAAGTCCAGCAACGAATTTGGAGGTAATGAACAAATATTGCCCTACATTGATTAATTGCAATTAGACAGCTCCTGAGGTTCTATTTTGCTCTGATCACCGTTCTCCAAGTTCTCCTTCATTGAAAACTAAATTAATAGATGGTAATCGACCATATAAACAAAATCTATTTTTTATTTGCCTCAAAATAAATTATGTCATTGATTTAGTTTTTAGCATTCCTTCATCATTTTTATGCCTTACTTGCACTTGGGGATATGGACATTTTATTACATTATGTGCCAGGCTTTTGATTACACAATGTTACCTAATTTGCAAACTATTTGTTATTAAGATTAGGAATATGATAGTACTTTTTGTTCATGAGAAGTAGATTGTGATGGTTAATTTGATATATGGAGAACAGGCGTGCATCTTGGTGCTCCAAATTAATTTGACAGGGATAGCTCAAGGTTGCAGGTGAGCCTCAACCACATTACCGCAATGTTTTTGATTCGAGAACTATGAAGAATGACGAAGCCAAACAGTGCGCTGTTAAATGTAATTGGAGAAAAGCAAGATCATCTTATCTGAACTCAATCATACACAGCAGAAACAGATATACATTTATTTGTAGTATTTAAGAACAAAAAACTATTGAATGATCAAAATGGTTGAGAACCCCTAAAATTCTTTGGTCCAGCCAAATGAACCAGAATAAATTCTTTGGTCCGCCAAATGAATCAGCATAAACTTCATTCATTCCCCAGAGGACCAGTATGAGTTTCAGGAGCATCCAGATTATCAGGTTTAGGGGCAACCAGTTTTCTAATCAAACGTTTGTTTAATCAGATTTATTTGATCACATAACATGTACCTTGAGGCTTCAACAAGAATTCCAGTTCTTATGCGTGCTGATCAACGCCGAGAGCAGGCCAGCTGATGCCATGAGCGTGGAGCTCCCGAGCAAACCCTTGCCATCGGTGACGTCTCCCAGCGCCATGACAGCATCCGCCACGTCCTGCACCACTGACATCCGCTTCAGCAGCAGCTTGCCCCGCATCGTCTTCACCGCCTCGCTCTCCTTATCACAGTCCTCCGCGAGCCGCTTCTTCATCGAAGACTCGATCTTCGCCACCTCCTCCAGCTTAATCGCGATGGATCCGACGTAGCCCAGCAGCTCGGCCCAGGCGCTGAGGCGCTGGAGGCGCGGGAGAAGGTGCGCAGGCAGGAGCCCGGCCTTGGCGAGCCAGACGAACTGCTCGACGAAGTAGTAGACGCCCTCGCCGCCGTAGGCGAGCAGCGCGAGCGCAGGGGGAGGGTGCGGGTGGGCGCGGAGGGCGTTGAGGGACTGCACGAACTTGCCGAGACGGAACGCCTTGCGGCTGAGGCCGACGCTGGACTCGAAGGACTTGAGGCGGCCGGAGGCGGCGGGGGGGCAGCGGCGGCCCGGCGGCGAGCGCGAGGCGCGCCGCGTAGCGGGAGATCTTGAGCAGCTTGTCGACGCCGTCGCGGCGGGCGAGGTACGCCTCGAGGTGGGCGAGGAAGTCGCGGCCCGGTTGGTGGCGCGCGGCGGCGCGGCCGCGGCAGCAGGCGTGGGATTGGAGGACTCGGAGGAGGCCATGGCGGCCGGCGTGCGATTGCGGGACTCGGAGGAGACCACGGCGGCCGGCGTTCGTCGCGTTGGCGTGGTAGCTGTGGAAGTGAAACACCGGTGCGGGGTCGTGGACCGAGCTGGCGGCGATTGCGTGTTCGTTGCGGTTGCGGTTGCGGCTGTCAGTCGTTTAGGGGATTGGGGATTTCGTCCCGGTTCGAAACGAACCAAAACGTCTGGGAGAGGGCGACGACGAATCAATTGGAGTGACGATGCGGGGCCACATGCCAGAGAGAGAGCTCGGTTGGTCAAATCGACAGAAGGAGACGTGTCAACAAATCTTCGTTTCGAAAAAAAAATATGGAGAAAATTAGGAACTGCTTTGACTGGGTGGCGGGTGCACTCTCCCACCGGGTGGGTGCGGCTGCGGGGAGGGCCGACCGGAGGGGAGATCGGCGAGTTCGGTTCTTCGGGGGCGACGATTTTAACCAGAAGTGAGCCGGAGAGGAAGGAAGGACGGCACGTACAAGAAACACTTTCTACAACATGCGTCATTTAAATGGACTAAGTATAATGCCCGTGCTAACGCTACGATGAAAACACAAAACAAAATTTATAAAGATTCATTTCTTATATATTGTATAAACAACTATTTTTGTCACGGTAAAATCTATTTTTGTTAACTAATATAGCAAAACATTGAGCGAAATATAATTTTCTCTAATTTTAAGAATAAATACCAAACCATCCAAAATACATCAAAATACAAAAGGTTCATGTCCTGAACATTGATGAATATTAGAATAATTTACATACCACTACTTTATAAAAAAGTTCTGATTTCCCTCTACCTTTGGCATGTGTTAAAATCACATACAAGATATCTCTACTAAAGTTTAGAATTCAAGATTTAAATTATATAGCAATATATCTACCAAAAAAAGGAACAAGATAAGCATCGTCTGATAATCCACCTCATTTTTTCTGTCCATGAGCAATTCATCTTGGCTCATAATGTCCTTGTTCTCTGCCACACCCTGCAATGCCAAATATGACAGTAAGCCAGAGCCA
This sequence comes from Hyparrhenia diplandra, assembly GCA_015847255.1. NCBI lineage: Eukaryota > Viridiplantae > Streptophyta > Magnoliopsida > Poales > Poaceae > Hyparrhenia > Hyparrhenia diplandra. The sequence goes on along the minus strand of JADLZK010010846.1, from coordinate 108,776 downwards.
TGACAAAACCCATCCCTTTCTGAGCAACAACACAAATCACATGTGCACATATCATTTCAATGTCACCCTGTAATGCCAAACATGGCATCAAGCTCCAGCACTCCTATGCTTAGCAAACAGGAAAGAGCTAGCTCCTAAGGTTCACCCTGTATATTATTTCAATACTGAATACCTTTTTTTAGAACACAATACTGAATACCTTGAACATGAGGCAAAGCAAAGATATTTGATCATGGAGAAGAGGCTGAGGTTAGGGGAGGGGTGAGAAGCAGCTTACCCGGCCAGGGGCTCTCAGCTTACCATATCCCAGGAGTTTTTCCATTGTTTCCTTGACTTTTACCTGACAACAAAAACGATAGGAAATATAAAATTACAGAACAAGAGAATCATCTTATCCACCCTAAATTTAGGAAAACAGGGACTAAAGCAAGACAAGCACATTAGCAGCAATTCCCAATTAAGAAACTAAGCGATTGGAGAAACCCAGACTGCATCTGTGCACAAAAAATTGCATAATTGTGTACTGGAGAAATGCAGAAATATTAGTATTGCAAGACAAGCAGAGTTCATCCCTGCACAATGAAATTGTAGAATCGTCACTACAGTGCCGCATCAAAAGGCGCTAATGAGCATTGCCTCTGTCTGAACCAGTGAGGAAATTTTTCATCAATCCATCATGCATACGAACTGATCACCTAGCTGACTACATATTGTGTTTATGCCTTAGCTTGGGCAGACTGCAGCTGGTTGGAGGATCTCGCTGGTCATATCAACTTGAGCTTTGGCACCTCGTTGGTCATATATCTGAGAAAAGTAAAATAAACAAAAACTGAGCTTACACCTCATCGTAAAAGTAATATTTCATATTTTTCTTAATCGAGTTATTATAAATAAGCACAGGTCACTGATCATAATTTTAACAAACAAATTCAAAAGGCTAAATATTCTTCTCAATCTACTTACAAATAAGCACAGGTCACTGATCATAATTTTAACAAAAAAATTCAAAAGGCTTCACGGGAATTTATTTGAACAATCCGTGGACAACAGACAATAACTTACAAGTGAAAACATAATTAAGAAAAAGTTGAGATGGTACGATGTAACTGATGAACATGTACTGATCCACTGCTTTCGTTACAGGCAGCAAGCAAAGGCATTATAACTGAAATTGAGAAAGTCAGGCACAGGGAGGATTGTGCGTACCAGGCTGTCTGACAACGGCGGGAGGCAGGCGTCAGGAAGCGACGAACGGATTTAGTAGCAGGGCAGCACCACTGATTCATCCCAAGAGTAAAAAAAAAAAAGAAAGCATGAGCGCAGAGCAGAGGAGAGGGCGGAATCTGGGAGGGGCGGAGAGCAGAGGAGAGGGCGGAATCTGGGAGGTCGCGGGGCTGGCTCGCTGCCCTCCGACGATGGACGTGCCTGACGCCGTTGCCCAATGAAATTTTTGAGACTGCAGATGGGTGCCAAGGCCGGATCACGAGCATAACACAGACATCACGTACCTACGGTCTGAGGGAGAGGAGGGGCGAGCCTTGTCACGTCCGCTGCCCTATGATTGGCGTCGCCGTTCCTCTGTCGTCGCGCGCGATAACGTCGGCGGCGCCGAGATCGCACACAAACCCCGGTCCGCCGCGATAGCCAAATCGCTCCGGGCCGCCGCGATCCTATCGATCCCGGTCTCCGTGCAGATGAGGAAGGCGTCGTCCTGTCGATCGCGGAGATAGGGAGGCGTCGCTGGCGATCCGTAGGGATGAGCGGTGATGTTTTTTTTTTTTTTTTTTTGTTTTCGGTGATGACCTGGTGATTCGAACGCTGCTCGCTAGGTGAGAAGCTGGTACCTCGCGCGCGCGTGGGCGGATGTGAGACATGTAAGACCTCTGGACAAACTTTCGATCCTGCCCCTCCGTTTATGGATCCGTTGTTTGTCAGTCCAAAAAAAAAGGAAAGAAGTGGTGCCTTAAATAGCGAGAGATATAGTAGAGATACTGTACTACCTTTAAATTCAATGGAAAGATAATCCAATAAATACAAATTTTGGACCAGATAAACATAGAAAATGAGTCTGAATGAGGTGGGATCTTTTCGGTCGTGTCTTCGTCCCTAACTCTCTATTTATGAGCGTCCCATGAGCTAGGATTTGTCAATTGTCATCGACTCATCGAGGCATGGGAATATGGCCATATGGGACACACGGAACCGTATGGCCGTATAGTATTGTGTGCAAGTATCTCTACTCGGCTAGTCGCGTTCTCATCCGTTTTTGGAATCAACCGTGTTGGTTTTTTTAAAAAAGAAAGGTTGGGGGGCAGGTGTGCCATCGTGCCGACCATGCAAGCGCCAGAGACTGTTGGACTGTTTGGGCCAGATTTCCAGTGCTCTTCCATCAGAGTATCAGACAGCCCGTCCGTCGCCATTTGGGCTCTTGCCCGGAGAATCACTGACTATCTTTCAGCCTGCCTCAGATTTCAGCCCAAGTTGCCCAACACAATCATCTCTGCCACTTCCTGGTTGCGGGCCTTGCGGCAGATTTGTTGAGAGTCTTCTTCTTCTGCACTCGCCCTGTGTATTTGTGCATCTGATCCATGGACCACAATCATCCTCTACTAGACTACTACTATTATCATGTCAGGAAGCACGTCTCAGCAGACGGAAGCCTCGTATCATTATATAGCCCGAAACCATGTGAAATAAATCATAAATGTTCTTGAGTGACTCATTACGGGGATTCGAAAAAGCCTTCCCTTCAGGCTTCCAGACCTGGACAGTGAGCTGGAAGTCACTCCCTCCATCCCGCGCAATGATGGCGTCGTCCACTGATTCTCGCATCGGGCAACCAAGCTCTCGATGGATTAGGTCGTCGCATGGCCATGCTTAATTTTTTTAGAGTTCAATGGCAAACCGCCCCGGCCTATGGCCATGCTTAATTCTGAATGAGAGGTTAAGATAACACTGTTCATCATAGCCTGCAGCAATCAGTGAAGTAATCTATCGAAGAACACTTTGCCCTGCATCATTTTCATTTGGTTTCCCCCCCCTCCTTTTTGGGATACACATCACATACCCTATGAGAAAGCAACGCGGCCGGGCAGCTCCCGCAATGATTCCGTTGGGTTATTTGTCTTATGAAAGATTCTCCTAATTAGCATCAGTATTCATGCACGATCATAGTTTATGTCGAGATGTTTATACTTGAATCCAAAGTTCCATTCTTTTCTTCTGTAAAGAAATGGTAAAAGCAGAAACTTTAGCCGTCAATCATTTGCTCTTTCGGAATACAAGAACCCAGCTAGCTTAGAATACATACATGAACCAAAAGCACATGCAAATACGCAGAATTGCAAGCACTGACGTTGTGGTCTACCGCAACAATTTTAAAAAAGGACGGCTATGACAGTATCACACGAGCAAAATCTGGGGGTGCTGAAGCTGAAACAGCGACAAAGCTCTGTGCACGCTGGATTACGGTGTCGGCGAAACGAAACCACTCTGGCAGTGGCACCAAAGCCATTTCTGCAGTCGTGGCACGAAACCGTCCCTCTGAATTACTAGTAGAATTCTCGCTTGGCGACAGCACATCGCCCTGCGTCTTTGGGAGCCGCCGCTTTTGCAGTGAACTGTGTGTGAGTTGTCTGCGCAATTGGATAATCACATGCCAAGCTGCATCGCCTTCTCCTTTACGGTGCTCGATCGATCAGCAGGCATGCATATGAATGATGCCTCCAAAGGCTCTCGGCGCCTACCTGGCCATCTTGATTGCACAGCAGAAATGTTCCATGGGTCAGGGCGCAAGGCAGCAGAGCAGACCCGGCCGGGGCTCAGACTGGAGAGGGGAAAGCGAGCAAAGATAGGCATACGTTCCTTTTCAGCGTTTGTTTGAGCACTGCGTCATGTGCTTCTGCGACGCAGCCAGCTCCACACACAGCGAAAAGGAGGCACCTTTGGACCATCTCTCTCTCTCTTTTGGATTTCATGTTTTTTCTTCTTCTGTTTTTCTCTCTCTGAAATCATGGGAGAGAAATTCAACGAGTGTCAGAGTTAGTTACAGTTCCAACCAGGCATTGTGCACTCGATCACGCCACACCAACAAACTTGGGGGGTGCAATACGAGACCCAATCTTCCTTCACGGCCTATTTGGAATGCGAGAAAAATTCTTTGTTCCCTACATTTTTCATGTGGAACTGAACTGAAATTTTGTGTTGTTCCAAACAGGACCTCAACCTGCTGAAATTCACCCGAGAATCCAAGCCACGAGCAACCAGCTCTGTCAGAATCAAGTGCTCTGCAGTCGTCGGCACCTAGTGCGGTCCATTGGAGGCAGAGCAACCAGTAATCTTTAGCGTAGAAGCAGGTCACACCTTCCGGGGAAGCGATCGAGCACGTACAAGGCGACGAAGAAGAATCCCAGCCTGATTAATCAAACAAACAGTGGTTAGCGCGCGGATCCAATGAGCAGTAGAAATTTCTATTCTGGACTGTTGCGGACCAAGCGTGGCCTGGCCTATTATTCAAAGCGACAACGATGATTGCGTCTCCGGCCACCGGCCACCACATGATTGTATTCATTTGATCTTCCCCTCGGTCTGAGCCTGACGCTGGATTATTACCTTACAAATAGCCGCCTACCAACGGTTCCATCCAGGTGTGCCATGACATGAATTTGCTGCATGCTCTCGTCCCAGTCCTCTGAGCTCTGAAGAAAGAACCGTGTGATCTGGCTAGAGGTTCTTCTAGAAATACACGTACACATAGGATAGGGCATGACATGAGTGTAATAAACTGTAAAGTGTAAAGCCATGTTCTCTGTCTGAAACGTCTTCTATTCTGATCTTGGTGTGGCTGTAGCAGCAGAGGTGATGAAGTGAGCCAGAAGAAAACTACTCTACAATAATAAATCAATCTTCTTGGACGTACAGCAGAGGTCAGGCTTCACACCTTTTCTGATTGTGAATATATGCGATGCGATGTCGCAGCGGTTGTGAGTTGAGTTGTAATAACATGTATGTAAATCCATCACGAGATGTAGTACAACATGGGAGGGACATCATAGGATAGTGGATAGATAGGAGTCATATAGGACACCATAGGTGATGGACATATCAAGAAGCGTGCTTGTTTTTGTTGGCAAGCAAGATCGATCGACGGGATAGAGGTAGCTAGCTACCCATCGCTTCGCTCGCGATCGACCCACCAACCCTCCCGATCCGTTAACGACTAGAAACGCCTTTATTTTGGTGAAGTGCGACAGCGACGGCAGCACCGTTGCATTGCTTATCGGCAATCATCTCATCTCATCTGCATATGGCCCGTAACAACCGAAACGCCCGGCTCAAGTCTCGTTTACCCGACGATCCCATCGAGCGAGGGAGAAGCAAAGCACGTACTGATTACTATGCGTTTGGGCGTAGCGAAGCGAGCTCGATACGCCACGTAGACGTACCCCGGCCGGCCGGCCGGCCAGCGAGCTGGCTTGCCAAGAGGTTCTCGGCGTGGGATCACTTGCTCGTCACGCTTCGATCGACCCGTCTCCACCATGCATTAGGGCGTCGACGGGAGAAAAAGATTGTGTTGGGGGTGGCTTTGCTTTGCTTTAACTACGGTGGCGGTTGGTCGCTGGAACGCAACGCTTAGCAGCACTTGAACCACCACCGGCCGGGCACCGGCGACGTCGCGGCAACAGTGCAACACGGGGCGGACCGCGGACGCCAAGCCCTTTTTCTCCGATGCACGCAACCGTACCGTACCCTCCCTGTGACGGCGGCGTCGGGCAACAGTTCCGCGGGAAATGGCCGGTGCCCCCCGGCCAGGCTTCGCACCGGGCACCGGCGTCCGGCCAACCCCATTGCGGCCTATACCTTTTTCTGGAGAGGCTGGATCGGAAGCAATGCCGCGATGGACGCAGATATCATACGGTGTCTGATCTGATCGACGGATGACCGCCGTTGGACCACCGCTTGTGCCGAGGTGGAGCAACCCGCCGAAATTCAGCTCGCGAAAGAGCTCCAATTGGCATCATGTTTCGGTACAGGGATACGCCGAGTGGTTTGCCGTCGCACCGTCGCATTCCTCAGGTACACACGCACAGAGGCACGTATAAACTTTGCCGTATTGTACCACTGATTATCACTGTCACCAGATATTCAGATGAAGCCAAGTTTTAGAATGTACGAACTAACGCTCATTATATTGCTCGCTCGCAGACGCATCAACAGTGCATTACAGTGCAAGCTACGTTATTGGTACAGACTAGGGAGCCAACACGTTTCTAATTTTGGATGAGCAGAATTTCTAAATTTCATCCAAATAACGTTTGAAAGAAAATGGAAAAAAAAAAAAGGGCCGGCCTTCTGTTTCTGAAACTGACGGAAGCTCCTCATTATTAGTTTTTATTTGAGTGCCCGCAACCGCAACAAAACAGAATGGATTTGGTCAGTACAGATCACGAAATCAATAGGCTTGCCGTGGTACTTGTTTTAATTCATTCGTTTCTTTGCAGCAATTTGTTGGGACATGGTGTACATAAGTGTATTGTGCCGTATGACATGCTCCGAGTTTTTCGACGAAATGTGGCCCCATGGTTTGCACCTAACGCCGGAAATTGAGAACAAAATTGGATGGTGACAAGTGCACTTTTAGGCATCATGCTATGCTAAAAAGGATGATTCATAGGAAGCAGCATTATGATCATAGGCTTGTAGCACACTGCTAGTTTTCATGAGTTTGTGGGTGAGAGAAAAATAATCATGGAAATCAAAGTGATCAATGTTCAAGAATCCTGGACCTCTGAACAGCGCCTTTTGCCACTGCACCATATTATTATGATCTACAAATGGAAAAGGGAGATATGGATCCTCAGATTAACCTCAACGATTTGGGTCCAATTATACATGCTTAGGCTTTGGTAGCCCTCTAACTTCATATGATACACAAGATCAAAGTCATTATGTAGAAACTATCCATGTGAAACTATTTTTTTTCTTTATCGGCTTTGGCTTCTCCACCCACTATGGGAAGAGACGGAGCTGAGAAAAGCCCTATCAAATAACAGCTCGATCTACAACTTTTTAGGGTGTGCCCCAGTCCATTACCAAGGGCCAACGAACCATAAATGTTTTACAACTCCAACAGATGGGGGCCACCATCTAAAAACATGCCCAAGAACAGCGAAAACTGCCTTAAAGCTACAATAACACTCTGGCACCTTAACCCTATTGTTCTCAAGACAGCAGGAAACCAAGTCAAAATACACATATATGAAAACGCATCTCCAAAAACACCAGATCAGGCATGAGCTGGTTCTTTCCCTATCCCAGCATGTCTTCTGCTTTTACGCCTTGCTGCCATCACAGGAACATGTCTTGATTGCGTACCTAATTTCCTCCTTGATCTACAACTTTCACCATATCTCAATACTTTAGCTTCAACAGATCTTTATAGATCATAATCTTATAAGTCGCATAATGCAAAGAGGTGTGAGAGAAATATGCCATTATTTCCGTGAAGTATCCACTTCCTACTAAGGTTTAGGACTAGAGTCCTTGTTAAAGCATCTCCACGAGTCCCCCTATTTTTTTTCCTTCTAGAGTTAAAAAAATATGAAGGTTTTTATGTAACAAAAATCACCCTCTAGCGGTTTTTTCTGTTCAACATCCTATATTTAGTGGTATCCTAAATTATCATCTCTCCCTCTCAATTTTGAGATGTCAAGTTGTCCATCCTCTCTATATTATTCGAGATTGTTGGAGACTAGAAATATTTAGAGAAGATTTTCTTATTAGAATGAACCTTATATGAGAATTTAGGGTAATAATTAAGTTTAGAAAAGCTCTTCTGTTTACAAGAGTTTAGAAAAGCCCTTGGAGATGTTTATATTTAAATTTAAAGAGTAAATTCAAGTAACCACTGTTCGAATCCATCTGACTTTTTGGTGCCCAACTGGCCACGAGGCCACACAAAAAATTATGTTCCCAATATAAGTTGGGGGCCGGGAACTCATAGAGGAACCCAATTTCTCCCATGTAAATGCGCCATTTGTTCTGCGTTTTGATCATCATCAGGGTGTTTGATTCTGTGCGATTACTCGTCCTCTTTTACCCACCAACCGCCACACGTCGCAACGCCCACCGCGCCGCTGACGCCCTGGGCCCGCGTCCCCGCGCTCCGTAGCTTTCATGGGCCGGCGGCAAGGCAACTTTGCCTGCCTCTTTTCCTCGTGGCGGCAGCAGGCCTCCCAAAGACGCGCCGGCCGGACCCCACGACGCGCGGTGGGCCAACTCGCTTTCGTCGCCGCATTCCCCACCGCCGAGCGGCCGAGCCGAGCCGACTACCCGAGCCGAGCCTGGTTGTAGCGGGCAGCGGTGGCGGGAGGATCGGAGCCGAAGCACACCAGCCGCCGTTCAAAAAATCCCTTCGATGACCGTTACGGGACTACGGGAAGCAGAGCGTTTGGGTGGGCCGTACGCGGCACCGGGAGTGATCAAGTCATGTCATAGTCGCCAAGGTTTTGGAAATGTTTTGGAGCCTATATTGATCGTTTGGAGCTTTGTGTTGGAGCCTGAAATTTGAATAGATGCTCCTCGTCAAAATACAGTACACTTCCTAAGGGTATTTATAAGTACAAGTGTAGAATGAAAGACTTGCATAAGTAAATTTGTATTCAAAGGACCTATTGATTTTTTATTTATTAGAGCATCTCGAACAGTTTGATATTTTGTTTTTCAAATCATATTGTTTGCTATCTCCCAAAATAATATGGAGAGGAAAAAAGAGTCCACCTTCAATAGTTTCAACTATTTAAATTTAGCAATAAATAAAAAATAAAAGAAAAACACTTTTGTAAGGTGAACACATAACTTTTCACAAATTAACCAAGCCTATATCCGAAAAACTAATATGTCTTGCACTTTTACATCTAGACCCAACTAAGAGTGTCTATTTGGATTTCTTGCCTTTTCTCTTTCTTCACAAGGAGAGAGCACGCAACAACGACCCACATCTGCGTTCATCTACGCCTTGGGCGAGCACTTCAATTTCCTCCTCGCGCCCACCTATGGCAACATGCCCGGCTCCAGCAGAAGCGGAGGACACAACTCCAACAGCCACATCTAGTTGCATGCAACGCTACAAGTGGGCTTCCCGATAGCCGATGACAATGAGGATCAGCCATGCCGTGGGAAATGACGATGATCTATGGCCTACAGGCAACAGAGGAGACGATCTTCCCTTCTAGCGTGCGGGGACGAGCAGCGACACGCACAAATGAACCAGGGGTGGGCCGTGAAACCCTATGACGTGTATTGACGCCGAGAGCACACAAATATGCGTGTCCATGACCTCTATTTGTCAAGTTACTAAAATTTACAAGGATATGTTTTTGGATAATGTTTTTATCGTTTCTCCAAAAAAAGGATGATAAACCAATTTGGCAAACTCTTGGAAATGCTCGAATGATAATGTAATAAAATATATTTTATTTATTTATTTATTTATTTTATTATTACTAGTGTGTTGATGTGGACATCTAAGGGGGTGTTTGGGATAGCTTAAGCTCGTTTTTCGTCTCCGCTCCAGCTCTATGTGGACAAACACCATCAACTCCAAGAACTACATTCCAAGAAAAAAATAGAGCTAGGAACCAACTCCAAATTTTTTTTCTAGAGCACCTTAAGAGGTCCTCCAGTTTTTAGAGTTTCATACTCTCACACAGGGTTCAAATATAATTTCCCATTTTGCCATTTGTTAATCACTGGTTCCCTTCCATCCGTTCAACTCCCTTAATCAGCCCCCTTGTACACACACGTGAATTTGGCCAGTGTTTGCTTCTCCACTGCCGTGAGCTGCTCTATGATGGAGTTGGTGGAGTGGAGTTGCAAAAACAAGAGCGGAGCAAAGGCTAAACACCCCTTTATATGCATGTGTACTACCTTGAGATGGATAATTTCATATCAATGAGATGGATTCTAATTTTCATTTTTCATATTTGGATTTATTCTAATTTGTTCATTTTTTTATTTTGTTAATCAAAATCAAGAAACATTTGTTCTCTCGTTATTTGGACACATGTATTGCTAAATTGGCTCCCCTTCTTCCTTGAGGTTTGCGGCGTTGCCTAGGACTACCTTTGTCCCTAAAAACACCTGTTTTCTATGATTGATAGAACATAAGGTACTAAAACATAGAGTAGTTCATGTTTGATCAAGTTTCTAATGGATGATATTCACATTATAGCTCTAAATTAAATTGTTTTGATAATGCATTTTATAATTAGTCTTCATACTATTTATTTAGCATCATAAATGTTGATAATCTTTATCAATCAAACTAAAGGTACTAAAAAAAAAAAAAAAAAGAATGTATTCTTTGATTGATCAAACATTTTGTAATAAAATGTAGAGCAGTTCATGTTTGACAAGTTTCTAATAAATGATATTCACATTATAGCTCCAAATTAGACATCGATTCTTTTTTTATTGACATTGTATTCTTTCTAAGACAGGCTATAGCTGACGATTTGTAGAGCTAAGGCACAGGTGCTTGGATGCAATGCAATACATTTTCTATTTTAGACTATTTTTTTGTACGTAGATGTAGGAAAGAAAGTTCAAATGGAATGAGAAAATAAGATCCCTGCTAAAGAGAACTTTGACATCACGTCAGGGTGATGCTCGGTAACAAATCGCATTCGCATCTACCGACAACACGCACTGGTCTCTAAAATTATGTAAGGCCAGGTCAACACGATGAGCTACTGATTCGGCGATCCCAAGGCGGTGATTTCCCAAAGTTAGTTAAGTAGGCACGGCTGGATGGAACAAAACTTAGTATTTTCCTTTCTCAAAACGTACGATGAAACTACTGATTTTCGTTCGATATGGTGGCGGTCGTTGTCCGTTAGTGGCCAACACAATGCATGGGAGCTCAAAGAGAAGAGAACATTTGGCAAAATGACTGGAACAGTGGCTATCTTAGTTTTTTCGGATTTGGACATTTGGTAGATAGCTGATTTTCTTTAAACTAAACCCGTTCAAATTACGTTCTTTTGACTTTTTATTTTAACGTTGTCCGTTAGTTTTATACTAAACTTGTTACAAGGCTCAAAGAGATGTTAGAAATTTTGGCAAAAAAAGGACGCGCTGTGCGAGTGGCTAACTTAGTTTTTCCATTTGTTTGTGGAAATTTATCCTAGATAGCTGATTTTCTTTATATACTAAACCCGTTCAAATTATTAGTTCTTTTTTACTTATATTTTAACTTTGACCACTCGTTTTATACTAAAAGAGTTAGAAACTTTAGCCATCTAAACAAGGCCCAAATTATAGTTAACTTAACAGTAGCTAATCAGACCCCAATCCTGAGGCAGAGCTCCCTAGTCCCTAGTTATTAGTCCCTAGTCATGATCACAGTGCACTTTACTCAAAACAAAATAGCCAGAGTGCAAAAAACAAAGAAATGAAAGGAGGGAAAGGGGAGCAATATTTCCACTTCACTAACCACAATTTTTAAACTGGGAGCAGCCGAAAGAAAAGGAGGCCACAACACAAAGCACCCACCTCTCTCCCCTCCATTATAACCACCACGTCCCACAAAACCACCACGCCGAGGCAGAGAACCCAGCAGCTCCCATTAATGGACTGCGCAACAGCTTAAACACCGCCGCCCATTTCAAACAGAACCCAACCGAACCGGCCGCAGCAGCGCAGCGTGGAGGGAATGGCGGAGGCGGCGGCGATCCTCTCGCTCTCCGCGGCCGCCGTGGTCGAGGACGTGCTGCGGCAGCACGGGTGCCGCCTCAGCGACCGCGACCTTGCGTCCCGCAGGGCCGAGGAAGCCGGTGCGGTTCGCACGCCCCCACCTCGCTTGTTGTTTCGTTTCTCGCCCCGTGCGGGGTTTTCTGAATTTGTGTCAATTGGTGGGTGCAGCGGCGGGAGGAACGAGGCGGCGGGGTGGCTGCGCCGCACGGTGGGGGCGGTGGCCGCGCGCGATCTTCCGGAGGAGCCGTCCGAGGAGGAGTTCCGCCTCGGCCTCCGCAACGGCCAGATCCTCTGCGGCGCGCTTAACCGGGTCCACCCGGGCGCCGTCCCCAAGGCAAGCGCTCCATGTGTTCGTTTATTTGTCCCGTTCGTTCCCGCCGCCGCCAAGTGTCTGACGGTGCCCGTTGTGCCACGCGCGTGCGTGCAGGTGGTCGTGAACACGGCGGCGGACTCCGTGCTGCAGGCCGACGGCGCGGCGCTGTCGGCGTTCCAGTACTTCGAGAACGTGCGCAACTTCCTGGAGGCGGCGCATGAGATCGGCCTGCCGTGCTTCGAGGCCTCCGATTTGGAGCAGGTTCGTTCGTGTCGAAACCAGTGGGGTGGGGCACCACTTGGCTTTGCTTGCAGCTGCAGCAACTTGTCACCACACCCTTGCTTTCTACACACACTCTCTCGTGTAGCCTGTGTGACCTTGATGTGCCTTTTTGCCTTTCTGGGCGCAGGGAGGGAAGAGCGCCAGGGTGGTGAACTGCGTCCTTGCACTCAAGTCGTACGGTGATTGGAAGCAATGCGGTGGCACCGGGCCGTGGAAGTACGGGGGGAATCTTAAGTCCTTCAGGAGGAAGAACTCTGAGCCCTTCCGGAGGAGCCAATCGATCAATGAAGGTGAAGTGCCCTATGACGAAGTTGGGTTCAATGGCGATGCTCATTTCGATTCTAGCGACATGGTTAGCTGCACTCTCTAACTTCCTAGTTGCATTGATCTCTCTTTCTGTTTGCAATCTGGTTGATTTGTTGATCGCTTTATATGTGTTCCAAGCAGTCAACATCGCGCCCCCTTAAAATGTTGGTCAGTGCAGTTTTGTCCGACAAAAGGCCAGATGAAGTTCCACAGGTATACTAATTTGCTTCACTATTTTTTTTTATAAGCTACTTACCAGTTCAATGGAATTATCTAATCGCTTCTATTGTTTTTCCTCCTATGGGATTACCAGTTCCATGATGTTCTTACTCTGTTGTTTGTATGCAGCTCTTGGAGTCCATGCTGAGTAAACTTGTCGAAGAATTTGAAAATCGTCTAAACAGCCAAAATGAATTGGTATGGTATATTTTGTCCATTTCTTATCTGTTGTTTTTTTTATTCCTTATGCATACTTCATATGGCAGTATGCTGAGATTGCAATTGGTAATATAATAATCAAAGTTTCAAAATACTGGAACAGGTCAAAGCGGCTCTAAAAAATGGTATTGATAGCACGAAATCCTTTTCGAAATCAAAGGTTCTGGTTGAGACCACTCCTAATACTAGTGGGAGAAAGGTAAGTTTCAGATCACTTTTATTTAGTATGCTCGAATTGTGTTTCTTCTTTTACTCATGAAGCGAGTCCTGCTGCTGTCACAAATAAAGTTAAGATAAATACAATGCTATCTTTTGCTTACATCCAAAACATTTATTTGATATTTTCCTATATAGATGGATACAGCAGATATTTACTGTAACCATAAACAAACAAAAAAAGAAGCATCAAGAGAAGTGGCACTAAAGCAACATTCAATTCTACAACAACAGTCAAAGAATGTTGAGGTAAATTCTCTGATTTTTCACTTTATTCCTTAACATCTCAATAATGGTTACTTAAATGTTTATGAGTCTTGTTGTCTCTAGGAACTTAAGAGTGATCTGATAACTACAAGGGCTGGTATGGAGTATATGCAAATGAAGTACTCTGAGGACCTCAACCTTCTTGGTAATATTTAATGTGCTTCAGAAGTTTTGGTGATTTATGAACTACATTAATACAGAAAATAATAATAAAAGTACACATTTGCAAATTTTGTTTCAGGAAGGCACCTGTTTAGCTTGGCTCATGCTGCTACTGGTTATCACAAAGTTCTTGAAGAAAATAGAAAGCTATACAACCAGGTGCAGGATCTTAAAGGTGTGTTTGTTACACTGAACATTTATGCATGGAGATTCTAACCTGTATAGGCAAATGTTTGGTGTTTAAAAAAGAAGAAGAAATGCAGTCTTATTATTATTTTTTGTTTCTTATATATATAGGAAGCATCAGGGTATATTGTAGGGTACGTCCCTTTTTGCCTGGACAAGCAAGTCCTTCCACCGTGGGTTCCATCGACGAGGGCAACATAACCATTGTCACCCCTTCCAAGTCTGGAAAGGAAGGCCGGAAAACTTTTAGCTTCAACAAGGTTTTTGGCCCATCGGCGACACAAGGTATGGTACTCTGTCACTACTAGCTCTTCTGTTTCAATTATGTATCGTAAGGAGATTCACATAGTTGTACGGTGTGCAGATGAGGTGTTCTTTGATACTCAACCTCTCATTCGCTCGGTTCTTGATGGATACAATGTCTGTATCTTCGCATATGGCCAAACCGGATCAGGGAAGACATACACGATGGTGAGTAATGCACATCAGAAGTAAGAGTGTCAGAAATTATGAGCACCACTGACTCTGTTTATATCAATTTTTGTTTCCAATAATGGTTTTATGTAGAGTGGGCCCAAGAACATGACTGAGCAAACCCAAGGTGTCAACTATCGGGCACTTGGTGATCTATTTAAGCTCGCTGAACAAAGAAAAGGAACATTCATTTATGATATTGCTGTGCAAATGATTGAGATTTACAATGAGCAAGTTAGGGATCTCCTTGTCAGTGACGGTCTCAACAAAAAATATCCTTGAAGCAATTATGTTTTGTGTCTAATTGTGTCAGTTTCTTTATGTTGTATCATGCTGCTGCCGGAAATTAATTTTCCTTAACGAAAATGTACATTAGAGATTCGAAATAACTCTCAAAATGGGCTAAATGTGCCGGATGCAAGTCTTGTTCGTGTGGCATCAACAATGGATGTCATGGAATTGATGAATGTTGGGCAAAAGAACCGTGCTGTTGGTGCCACTGCACTAAATGACAGGAGTAGTCGTTCCCATAGGTAACTTTGCAACTTTTATGCGTAATTGAATCATGTAACAGTATAAAGTAACACATTTTCCTGTAATCCTGCAGTTGTTTAACTGTTCATGTTCAGGGAAGGGATCTGACATCAGGGGCCATCCTTCGCGGTTGCATGCATTTAGTTGATCTTGCTGGCAGTGAACGGGTTGATAAATCAGAGGTCACTGGAGAAAGGTTAAAAGAAGCACAGCATATAAACAAATCATTGTCAGCCTTAGGGGATGTAATTGCTTCGCTCGCCCAAAAGAATTCACATGTACCTTACAGGAATAGTAAATTAACACAACTTCTCCAAGATTCGCTTGGTAAGATTACTCTCTTACAATTTCATTGTACACTAATGCTGGTGCCAGTATAGCTGTAAGTTCTTTTAATTGGTCCACATTGATTATCAACAGGAGGTCAGGCCAAAACCTTGATGTTTGTTCATATAAGCCCAGAAAGTGATGCTGTAGGAGAAACCATCAGCACCTTGAAGTTTGCCGAGCGTGTGTCAACTGTTGAACTTGGTGCTGCTCGACTAAATAAAGAATCTGGAGAAGTTAAAGAACTTAAAGAGCAGGTTTATTTCTGCTTCTATGTTATGCTATCATATTTCTTACTGCCGTTTCTATATTCAAGATATTTATGTTCTCTGTTCATTCTTAGATTGCTCGACTTAAATCAGCATTAGCTGCAAAAGATCTAGGATCGGAGCAAATCATCAGTCGTGACACTGAGGCATTTAACATAAAGACGCCTTCGCCTGGTTTTTCAAATAGGCGACAGGGTAGCTGTGATCTACTGGCTAGCCAAACTAACTTCAGACAACCAATGGAGGATGTTGGGAACATAGAGGTAACAATTATCTAAACTTCTCCATTGTGTCTTACATGTAACACTTACATTATCTAAAAGAAAATTAACCTTCACAATCCAAATTTTTGGGTGCTAAAGATACATGGCATAGTGAGCTATGATCATACACTCTTGGCACTCTAGCTTCCAACAGGATTATTTCAATATTTTGTATGATCATGAACCATGAGTTATTTCTTTTTCAGGCTAGAGCCAATCCTACACTGAGGCAAAAGAAACCAAGCTTTGATCTCCAGGATTTATTAACAGCAAATAATCCTCCTTCATGGCCAGATAGCGATTTGAGGGTAAATTTTCAGATGGGAGATGAAAGAGAAGCAGTTGGTGGGGACTGGATAGATAAGGTTGTAGTGAACAACAATAATTCAGTCTGTGATTGGGAGGGTGACAATGCAGCTTTACCTGACTTCTTTTACCAGAGATATCATTCAGGTATGAGGGAGAAGCAGTACCAGAGGAATAACACAAGACAAAAGGATGACCATGAGTATGAACAGCAAAGGCCTCGGTTTTACTCTACAAATACTGACGATTCTGATGATATTGACATGGCAACAAGTGATTCCTCAGAATCAGATGCTCTATGGCAGCTCAATGTCCAAAGCATGAATAACTCAATTAGTGACAGCGGTTCAAAGGTTAAGAAACCACAAATAAAGCTTAGAGATGGTTCAGATGCCAGGTAACTGTCTTTGACATTAAAAACATCTATGTAGCAGCAAATAAATTTGTGAATTACCTTTTTTTTGGCACCAAGGATAACAATAACAGTGCACTCTGAATTATGATCTCCAAATTTTGCATGGGCAGCACATTAGCACAACATCTTAAGTTTGGATATTGGAATATACAGTTTCGCTTTTACTTAATTTGAATTGTGTTATAAAAGAATTTGAATTAAAAGCAGTGAAACATTCCATCCATATATTTGGTTCACAGCCCTTTCAACTATTAACAATGTTATTTGCGGAGGTTAACTAATCGCATGTTTACTGTGTCGCTGAAACTCCATTAGTATGGAAACATACACTAGTATGTGTGTTTTATTTGCCTAAGAGTCTTCTGTTCTTATACGATCCCTTAATTTTGAGATGTTTCGGAGAAGAGAAACATCAAGTAACAGGCTAAGATAGACTAATTATTTGTTCTATGTACATCAGGACACCAATTCATTCTCAAATACCATCAGCATCGAGAAAAGTCGCAAACGGTTCGAACAGGTCTGTCAGGCAGCCTTTAAGCAGAAGCGATAGCAGAAGGCTTTCATCAAATGGAAGACAAGCTGGTGCAAAGTAGGGACTTACAATGATCGCGTGCAGTTTTTGCCTTTTTTTTTTTCTTGGTGTTTGTCACGAGAGATTGTGAGGTTGTTCTCGAGTACAGCAATGAGTGACAATAAACCCAATTGCTTGTGTCAGTGTGGTGAGTTGTGATCTCAACAACTGGTGTGTGAGGCCATTAACCTTTTTTTTTATTGGCCTATCAGGCTATGTTGAGTTCTTGCTAATTCTTTGTATCTTGTTCATAATATACATATGTAATCAAAAGAAAGGAAACGATTGATAAAAAACTGCTGCCTAATATTTTCTATTTTCTATACTCGAATGCTTTAATTTTATCTTTTGATCAACACTCTCCTGTAATGTGCCTCAATTCTTGCTACATCCTATGGAGTGGCTTTTTTTTTTTGAAAGATCCGGTTTCCCGGCTTTGGTTATATTAAGAAGAATAGAGTTTACAGCAACACCACCCACATGTAGCAGACCACTACAGGGGTAAACGCCTCACGCCAGTACAACAGAGAGGACGACGACCCTAAAGAGATATGAGTCCGGAGCTAATCCTAGCCTAGTCCAAATCCACAGCGACGCCTTCAGGAAGGTTACGGAGCCCAATGCTCCGCCGTCGCTCGTCCAACGGACCGAGTTCTCACCCGTGGAAGAAACTAGGGGCGCGACACCCTCAATAGGGAGAAACGGCGCCCGCAGGCGTCGCCGTCGCTAGGCTTTCGCCCGAAGATACCCCAGCTCAGACATCGGACAAGATTCCGAGACTCGCTTGTCGCCACCGCCGCCGCCGTTGCCAGTCGTCCTGCAGGAACCTCGCCAAAGGGGCAGTGGCGCGCCGGCTGCTCACCGCAGCCGCAAAGCTGCGTCGGCCACCCCACTGGCAAGACGACATGCCGAAAAACCAGCGTTCGCCCCGCCGCTCACGTGTCCACCTGCCGCACACCAACGGCGATGTCTTCGTCTTGGCCACGGCCACAGCGAGTATCGTCGCCGGGCTTTTGCTTTTGCTGCGCAATTCTTTTCAATCAACATGCGATTCCTATGGTCCACCCTACCATGAACGAATGAAGTTATGATTACAACATTTGGTGGCATAGGTTTTTTTCAGCTACTGACAAGTGACAACAGCCAACAACCTCATTTGCATTCATTTTTTTGCGTTAGTGACCGCTGGAGGGGAGAGAACCAGAGCTCGTTCGCAGCGCTGTCGGAGGTAGTGTTGACAGCAGCGATGCCGCGGGAGCTCGGAGTCCGCTCGCGCCACGGGAGCTCGGCGCGGCCGCGACGCCCGCGCCCTCGGAGTTCGCTCGCGCCGCCGGAGCTCGGCGTGGCAGCGATGCCCGCGCCCTGGGAGTCCGCTCGCGCCGCAAGAGGTCGCGCGCGCCGTCGGAGCTCGGCGTGGCAGCGATGCCCGCGCCCTCCTATACGTGAGTGCTCCTACATCCGTTCATTTTGGCCATTTACTTCATGTCTTGTGATACTTGAGGAGGATATCATCACGTAGTTTACTCTATGCTCGTGGTCATATGCTTTAACTTTATGCTTACTCGGACTCCACTTCGACAAGTGACCCAACAGATCATCAATCCATCAGAGGGTACTATATTCTTCTGGGGTCCTCTCTTATTCTCTAGAAGTCAAAGAAACAAGCCGCTATATCTCATTCTAGTAAAGAGGCACAACTTCGAGCACTTGCCACCACTACTTTAGAAATGGTATGGTTTCGATGGTTGTTGACTGATTTCGAGATTTCTTGTGATGGTACCACACCTTTTCTATGCGATAATATGGGAGCTATATAGATCGCTAATGATCTTGTGAACTTACCAAGCATATTGGCATTGATGCTTTCTTTACTCGGTAGCATTGTAATCAGTATATCATTGCTCTTCAGTATGTGCCATTTGAGTTGTAATTTGTCGATTTCTTCACTAAAGCGCAAACTAGAGAGCAACATTGGGTTCATCATATGCTAAAACTCAATGTTTCACATCTTCCACTTCCACCTTGAGTTTGAAGGGGGTGTTAAGTGAAAGCCCATCTACTACTACTGCGCGCTCTACGACGTTTGGTATTCGCGGCGCATAGAAGAGGTGAAAGGGCATAAATATAATTTTATTTTTACCTCAGGGTTCCTGACGTAAGTTTTCAAGAGATGGAAGGACATAAACATAATTTTATTTCTCTCTCGGGGTTCCTGATGTAAGTTAGATCTAAGTTTGACAAGTGAATTATGCCAAACCGTTGGAGATGAACTCTTTTTTTTGATTTAGAGCAACTCCAACAATTCCCCATCGTTGTTTGGCAATTACCGTTGTTTGCGAACTCTCAAATCCAATGTCAAATAAAAAAGAGCTCATCTCCAATAGTGGCATAATTCACTTGCCAAACTTAAGATCTAACTTACATCGGGAACCCCGAGAGAGAAATAAAATTATGTTTATGTCCTTACACCTCTTGAAAACTTACGTCGAAGCCGGGCGTAAAACGAAATTATGTTTATACCCTTCCACCTCTTATAATACGTACGGATGCGCCGCGAATGTCAAACGTCGTAGAGCGCGTATTTTTGTGCGCACAGGGTTGACTTGCCAACACTCACTAATTTGCCAACTCAAAATAGAGAGTTTTAGAACTTTTTGGCAAAATTTGAGAATGCCAACTCCAAGCATAGAGAGAGAAAAATAATTAGGAGCTCTTTGAAATGTAGGATTCTCAAAATACGGGAATAGAGAAAACCCCGGGTTTGAGTTTTTCTCAAAATACGGGGAACGGAGAAAACTCGGGAATATGAGTTGTTCTTGGTTTTCTCGGCGAAAACAAATGTAGTATATAATTTAAAATGATTTTCTCGGCGAATAATCGGCTCCTGGTATATATGGTAGTAAAATAAATAATAATTGCAACAAACAAATGTTGGGCTTATTTCGATAGTCCAAGAAGGCCGAACCCTGTGGCCCAATTTGTTTTGTTTTTTCAGCAAAATCGGCCTCCTCTCCTCTTCTCCTTGCCCTTCTCGCTTCGCAATAGCCGCCGCCGCCGCCGCCGCCGCATTCCCCAGCTCCTGGCGATGGCGCCGCAGTGCATGCTCGCCCAACTCGAGTGCTTACTCCGTAGATCTCATTCCGACGACGACGAGGAACGCAAAGCTGCCGAGAAAACTATCACCTCATCGTCTGCCGATCCAGACTTCGTGATCGCTCTGCTGGATCTCGCCGGCTCCGAGAGCCACAGCGATGAGACCCGCATGCACGCCTCCGTTCTCTTCTCCAGCGTTCTTCTTCGTCGCTGGCCCCTCCAACCTATCGACCGGGCTGTCATTAAGAAGCGACTTTGGAATGTATTCCTTGGTGCCCAGCCCAGCGTCCAAGCCCAGCTCGCAGAAGCTCTCGGCGCCGCCGCCGCCTCTGACCCGCCAAACTGGAACCCGCGGGTCCTCCCGTCCGTCGTATCCTACCTCGACACCGCCTACAAGCAGAACAACTTGGAAGGCTGCAACGCCTCTCTCGCCGCCCTTTCAGCCTTCTTCTCGCGAGCCGTGCATCTCGATCCGGAGTTCTCTCTACAGGACTTTGCTGGTACACTCATCACTCTGTTCAAAGCCGCCTGCGAGCACATCCAGAAGTACAAGACCGAGGCAACTGTTCTCCGTCAGGCGTTTGAGGTTGCTCGCGTTTGCAGTGAGATCATTTATTGGTTAAGAGCAAAGCATTCTCCAGAATACTTGAAGGATGAGCTGCATGAATGGATGATGACACAGTTCTATTTGTTCCTCACGGATCGCTATCATCATGATGTGGAGGCAGGTGGTGCCCCGGATGCGCTCCGTGCAGTTGTTATTGACAGTTTGTTGCTCTATGTGGAGGAAGTCGATGAATTTAGGCCACCAATTGGGGACTTTGTTGAAGCTGTGTCTGTTCTCATTACAGAACGGATGAAATTCGGTGGGAAGCTAGTTGTAACTGCATCAAAGCTTTTAACTACGGTTGCTAGGCAGCATGCAAATACAATGTCACATGACATAGTAAATAATTTATTTGATACCTGTCTGACATGTCTGTATCTTGACAACGAAGAGCTTTTTACGGGGAAGCCAATGGAATTTGTCAAGAGTGACTTAGAGGGTAGTGATGTGGCTACACCCTTTTCGACTGCATTGCTGTTGCTGCGGGGCCTTGCAGATAACTTTGTGGACCAAGTGGTTACATTTGTGCAGAGATTGTTGGCTGCCAGGGCAACAAATTGGAATGACAAATATGCTGGACTATATCTGCTCATTGCTCTCAAGACTAGTGGAAGGGAACGCAATGCTACCCTTGGTGACTTCCTCCAATTGATAGTTATCCCTGAGCTGGCCCCTGATCATAAATCTAAGCCGATGCTAATAGCAGCTGTTCTTAGGTTCTTGAAGGAATTTATGGACCAGATCCCGAAAACCACTGTGCTGAAAATGCTGCCAGACATCGTAAGGTTTGTGCAGCACGACTCTGTTGTAGTCCACTCATATGCTGCAACCGCCATTGAGACCATGCTAATCATCAAGGATGCAGTCCAGGTGCAAGGGGTGAACACGGTGACGATTTCTCCACGCTATGTTGCTGCTGATATTAACTCTCTTGCTCCAGAGATTGTGCAAAATCTTTCTAAAGCACTATCTTTTGCACCTTCAACTAACAACCCATTTGTCATGAGCTGCTTGGTGCGGGTGCTTGCAACTGCTAAGATAACCAGTTCCGTCATTCATCAGGTTGTCCCTTCTCTTGTGGCCATTCTTGCCAAACTGCTTGATGACCCAAAGAACTCTGACTTCAGCTATTACCTGTTTGAGGCCTTGGCTGTAGTGACAAGCAGAATAAACCCAGATGAATTTGACGCAGCACTAAATACTTTATTTGTGAACAATCTCTACCCAGTGGTATGGAGGATAGTGAAAGATGAAATATTTGAGTTTCTGCCATATGCTATTCAGATAGTGGCAGAGCTCGTCAATTTTCGCAGGCTTCCTTTCATAAAGCTTGATGCAGATATATGGGAGGTCCTTGTCAAGAATGCCTTTTGGGACGAACCACTTTGTGTCCCTGCCTTGTCCTGCTTGCTACGAGCATATTTTCAAAAATTTCCTGTTGAGCTACAGCAAAACTGTGTGCTTGATGAACTCTTGCGTCTTTTCCATCAGCGCATTAGACACATCAGTTCAGAAGATTCTGCAATCATTATTGTTAGTGTACTGGTGGAAACCGTTAGTGTAAGTATTATGGGACCGTATATGTCATCTGTATGGTCTGTCTTGTTCCTTAGATCAAACTCTAGAAAGGCAGCAGTGTATCTAAACTCTGTGGGCATTTTCATGTCAGTGGTGGTAGAGAGATACGGCCTCCCTTATCTTGTCTCTTCCACAGGGATCAATCCTAGCTGTAATAGCTCTATGCTTGATTGTTTCATCAATATCTGTTGGATTCCCCATCTAAAATCAGTCAAAGGGGCTCAGATTAAGCAGGCAGCGGTTTTTTCAATAAAACTGCTTTGCAATTACCAAGGTCTGTTGGCCAATGATGCTATGAGCAGTAAATTACTAGACAATACCATCAGTCTACTGTCACGTCAAGACGCAACAGCACAACAAAGTGATGGTGTTGGGCTCCTCCAATATTCGAAAAATCATGGAACTGATTTGCTGAGCTATGTGGATGATCTGAAAGTATTTCTTGTCACATCTCTGTCCACACTTTCTGCACGGTCTCCCGGGAGGTTTGGGCACAGTATCCTCAATCAGCTAAACCTATTAAACAGAAATCTTCTTGATGAACTTTGTGTGGCTCATAATGTTATCATTGCATAGGTGAATACTTCTGCGATCCCTCCCGTTCATTTTTGCATTAATTTTGATAGTAATGGTTAGTCATTTGTCTGGTTGTCTTAGCTTCAGATGTGCTTGTTTGTTCTTTCAACTCTGAGCATTGCCAGCATTGTGAGCTTGATTTGATTTATCATTAATATGTAATTTGTATAACATGCTTGGCTTCTTTCTAAGCAGCAAACCATCCTTTGAATTGCTTGTACCTAGAGTTCATTTTTTTTTAGGGTTTTTTTTTTCTATAAATAAAGTCAGTGCAGTGCAGCTGAAGGGCTGATTATGTTTGCTATGTATTGGCCAGTTAGTTGAAA
Organism: Hyparrhenia diplandra; assembly: GCA_015847255.1. Lineage (NCBI taxonomy): Eukaryota > Viridiplantae > Streptophyta > Magnoliopsida > Poales > Poaceae > Hyparrhenia > Hyparrhenia diplandra. The sequence goes on along the minus strand of JADLZK010010846.1, from coordinate 85,510 downwards.
CAAGATATTTATTGTTGTTCATGGTGCATTTGTTCAGATATGAGATTGGAAATTCAAGGAATTGTGACTGGCATTTCATTTTGTCTTGGGGGACCCCCTATAAACTACTTGTGCCTCCATGTGCAGTCTCTTAATAATTCTTTCTTTGGGTGTCTACTACTGTTTCTTCATTCTTCAACTTCATTGTTGGAAATTCAAGGAATCGTGACTGGCATTTCGTTTTGTCTTGGGGGACCCCCTATAAACTACTTGTGCCTCCATGTGCAGTCTCTTAATAATTCTTTCTTTGGGTGTCTACTACTGTTTCTTCATTCTTCAACTTCATTGTTACCCATTCAACAAAACTTTGTTGCTTTTTCAGGATAGATATGAAGATAAAGAGTCCAAAGTTGATTGGAAGAGGGTGGGCATCACGAGTTCCTTTGGATTTGCTTTTGTTGGACATTACTGGTTAGTTCCCTGTATTTTATAACATGAATCATAGGTTCATGTTTTACCATTATTGACGATGAAAAAAATCGTAAGTTGTAACCATAGTCCTACGCTCTCAGTCTCACAATCACCACACATCACTGAACACCAAACACAGTAACACACTCCTATAAAATAACAAAATTATAGGATAATAGAGATATAGAGAAGATAAAAAAGGGCAAAGTGAGGATGTAATCCCATTTTCGCACTGGTATTCTCTGTTTTTGGTATCTAGGTGATATTATAAGTGGCAGTTCATGGTGTCATAATATACTTGACGACTGCTTCTTGAAAACTGAATAGATCTAACAGCACATGATTTGCTTGAATACGCTGGGGGTACTTTCTAGATGGAACAGGTTTGGAAACCTGGATATTTAATACTATGGTTATTGACTACTGGTGTAAATGTGTAATTGAAAGAGCCAATGGATGCAAAAATTTATACAAATGCATGTGTTTCTTTCAATATAGTAAATCACATGACAGCATGTGTGCACAAATGGTTCTCGTCTCACCGAATTTTGCCCCTCTATCTAGTTATGTGGTCAGGCAGTTGACTTTCCACAAGGGGCAAGTATCAACTTTATTTTGTAGAAGTATCTTGGGCTCTACTTCACAGTTGAACATCCTTGTTCATTTGTATGCTCTGTAGTTCACTTCAACATCAATTTGATGTCCACCATGTCATGTGCTGTAACAATGCTATGTTATGAAATTCAGATAAAAAATTTGATCATACAGGTTTTCATTTTTGGACAGAGAAATAATCTAATAAGAATTTCTGCTATGGGAACAAACCCAGTCCTATTCATTCCCACCGTGACTTACTCATTTGTGATGAATGTGGAATCCACAATCTCCTCTCTTATCTGCTGCACTTTGTTGTTCATTTGCAAAAGGTAGTTAAGCTTTTGTGGTATGGATGCTTTATAATTTAATGATTTGCTGATAAAGCAGTTCTCCTTATTTTTAGGAGTGAAAAAAATACGACGGGTGTTATATGATATGTTGCTTGCATCAATATATGTCACTAAGACTTTGGTTTTGCTTTTTGTCATGGATTGAGCAGCAGGGAGACGCTTCCTGGAAGCAGTGGTTCACGTCGTTCCAGAAAATCGACCAGAAGAGTCATGTATGGTTCGTTGTCTGGATCAATACCTGTAAACTCTGGTTGATCCAGGAAGATAATGGTAAAAAGGAGAGGTCTGGCAGCAAACTGTTTAAGTGAAATTGCGATGCCACAGAGTCGAACATTGGTATCTTTGTAGAGAATTCTTTTTAATTTTTTGACCGGGAGGAAACGTTTGCTGAATTGCTCTGTTAAGTGCCCGTTTTGCCTGTTTTGATGATGTGTTGACTACCCTAGGCTGCACCGGGGAGTTCGGCCTGGGAGCGTAAGCAAACACAGCGAATCGGGCAAGAGGTGGAGATCGTCTCCCTTCCTCGAGCCTTCAGTTTGTAGTTCAGAATGAAAGAGAGTCTGATTCGATTATTACAGAGCAAGGCCTAGTATGCCTCTCGACCATGACCTCGCAGGACCCACATGTCATGACCTAGGACAAAGCGTACTGCTCAGTTTACGTCTTCTGTCACAGGTGGGCTGGTGGCATAACTTCAGCTGTGACATCCTCCCAATCCTGCCATGGCAGATAATCGTTGAACCACGTGCCACTGTCTTCCACTGTACCAGCGTCCTCCTATCAAATAAACAAACAGAGGATTATTAATTTGTCGGGGGGGGGGGAAATCTTAGTTCTTGTCGGGCAATATTACAATCATTTTGCATTTACCGCGACTGCAATCTCGATATTGTCCTGTAGCAGATCTTCGTCAGGTTGGCGCTCCTTGTAGCTAATCTCGATACTGTCCTGAAGGCGAATGGGCATATACTCCTCCTGGAGATTGATGTAGCTCCATTCAAATAGAATAGACGATGTCTTCTTCTTTTGTCCGTCGAAATAATCTTTTACTGCCGAAGCGGTTTTATGTGAACCAAACTCGCAATAAAGCCGCTCATGTCCGGTTGAGTCACTAACGAAGCGCATGCAATGGACATAAGCAAAGCTTGACACATACTTGCGGATCACCTTGTCGACCATCACATCCGGCACCGTACAAAACTCACCAAAGTCCACCAACTTCAGAGTTTTGATGTCACCCATCTGAAAAAAGAAAAAAAAACTGTTAGCTAGAAAAGGATACGCACATAGAATACACACCATCGCAAGGAAAAGCCCAATATGTGATATTGACATTCACTGCAAGCCTGCTAATATTAGCTAAAATAGATATCCCTGTTGTGGTAGGTTACTCCTGGGCATTCTCCTACCGAACCCTCTATTTCTCCTTGATAATCCTAATTCCTAACCAGTGTATCTTCTATACCGGTATACCTTAATTTGCATTGCAATTTGTGTTGGACGATGGAGATCTGTTACAGGGTTTGTGCCTGGGAAGAAGTGAAAGCTCTTGAGCTTCAGCGGTTAGGTATGAAGGAAGTGTGCTGCACAAAATGGATGCATAAATGGAGATCGGATAAACAGTGAAGAAGAGTGAAGTGGAACTTCAGCAAGTCTTTGTTTTGTATACTGTCCGTTAATGTATACATAGTAATAGTAAGAATAAATGAAGTGATAGCAATATCCATTCAATGTGGACTAAAGGAAGCTATCAAGCAATTCAGGTTAGTCTTGACCGATCAGTGATTTGTTGGCCAAGGTCTGACGAACACGCATGCAAACTCACAGCGAGCGATTAATTCTTTGCTGCAATGAAGCTGCTGCGTTTTTTTGGTGTTCATTGCCTTTATTTATACCACCAAAACAAGCTACCGATCATGGCCGTATCGGCCAGCCGATAGTGGCCAAAATTGCCATCTAACACATGCGTACGTCCAACCTGGCCGTGAGATCTACAGATAGTCAGATACAAATGCAAGAGATTCAGATTCCTAGATGGATAAACGATAATAGAAACTAACTGACAGTCACTAGCTAACTCACAAGATTACTTGATCATGAATCTCCTGAATTGGCGGAAGAAGGAACTTTTGATGATGACAAATCTGAGGTTAATCACAATGCACCTCAGATTGATGGTGACACCATAGCCAGCTAAGAATACATGGCATGAGATTCAGATATCAACTTTGATGAAGTGACAAGATTCAGCACGTCAACATCACCATATACCTCTTGGCTGTCGACTCCAAATTCCATGACCACATATGCAGCCAGGACGTACAAAGAGCTCTGCCCAGAACTACTTGTACTTCTGGCAATCTAGAAGGGTACCTTGTCTTGATTTGTTTGTTTGGGGATTGTGGATCTGTTGTCAATTCTTGACCTTGAAGGCACTGGACTACCTGCTCCTCATATCAGCAAGGAGCTGTGCCAGATAAATGCCTTGGCAGGCTGCCATTGTCACTACGCTATACTCTGCTTCGCAGGGAAGGAGACCCTTGACATCATGACTCTGCCTAGATCATGACCGGCATTCTCACAATTTGAGCTGCACTCAGATCTCATGGGAACTGGAACGCAATCAACCGAAGCACACACAGGAATGCAGGATATAGACTCATGAAGGTGCATACCTCATCAGTACATAGTACACACGACCATGCTGTTGACCAAAGCAGCCAGAGGGCTGAGTAAAAGAAAACAACAGCTAACTAAGAAAACACAAGTTTACTAACATTTACTACAAACAAAGGAGAATTCAGTCTACTGAATCTCTGAAAGTGTGCAAGATAGGGAAGGTATCAAGTGAATTATTTAGGATAGGCTTGCAGGTGTAGTAACCATGAACCTAATATGTTGCGTTGAACTTTACGGAAGAAGATTAACAGTCTATTGATACCAATAGCATACCAAGTGAAGCAATAAATAGCATCGAATTTCAGATCTAGATATCGATTTTAATGCCATCGCAGCTTCTATTTTTGTTTCACAAATTTTGCATTTGAAAAGGTCTAAGATTTGGGGGGAGGGGCTCTCGCAGAGATCCGCTTAACACATCACTTATCCACACACTCTGCGTGCTCCGCTCGCCTACACATCAACTCTGCGTGCTGCCCTGCCCTTTTCCTCGACACCGAGCCGTCCGCGTGCTACTCATAGACAACCACGCTCTCATATTCGGATCCGCCCCGCCGACGGCGGCGCCCTTAACGCTAGAGCCATGGATTCCGTCAGCCGCCGCAGCACACCCAGCGTCCCAGCCTTGCGATTTGCGAACTAGAGGAAGCCGTTTCCACGTCCAAAATAAATCGCAATCAAATGGATTGGGGAAAGAATAAGCTCACCTTGGAGAGGCAGCTAGTCCCTTTTCTTCCCGAGCTCTTGTGATCCTTGACCCTTCTCCTCTTAGTACCCAGCACGACGCCCACCTGAACTGAAGAGAGTCTGAAGGCATGCTTTTAATCTCCGGGCTATGCCGTTCGGACCGTTTTGGGGAAAATAAAATGAGCCTTTTTCATGAATGTCGTTATAAAAAGTGCACTAATCACTGGTACCTCTGAAAAAAATCAATTTATCATGTATGCCAGCGTCATTTTTAAGTCTTACGTGCGTGCCATCCTGTCTGTGGGGCGTTAGATTTCTACCGTTTGAGCACCTGAGGCGTGGGCCCGGCGCTGGAAAATGACCACGTTGCCCTCCTCTTCTTTCCCCTCCCCTCCTTCTCTCCTGTATGCCCCACCCGTCAACCGTGGACAGCGCACAAGCCCGGGGACTATCGCGTCAAACACCGCCGCGGCCTCTTGAACACCGTGTGTAACATCCCAGATAATATAAAGTTATTAAAACTTTAAACATGATCATCATCATGTGTTATTATCAAGCATCATGGCATAAATGTATTTCGAGTTACAACAATAACATGCATATGTTGCATATGTTGGTTGAGTTGAAATTCAATTTTAAAATCTTAAAATGTTTGGGAATTATTATTAAAAAAATATCCATGCCACATCTCCTTCTTCTTGAGCATTCCTTGCCACCTAAACCCCCTATGTGTCATGCCTTGGTTGAGTAAAGTAATTGAAATGGAGAACTTGAGTTTGATTACCTCCTCTCTGGCTCTCTTTTTTCCCTCTCTCTCTGTTTCCCTCGGTCTATTCTCTTCACGTGGGCAACGAGCAGAGGCAGAGCAGCAGCACCGGCGCCCCATCCTCCTTCCTTATTCCCTGCAGAATGGCGCCCCAATCCTCCCACCCTTGCTTCCTCACTGCAGCAGCACTGCAGGCCGGCGCCCCTCCCCTTTCCAAATGCAGCAGCAGCAGCGACGCAGCAGCAGCAAGCCGGCCGTCGTGGCCAGGCCAAGGCCGCTCATAGCTGGCCGAGCTTAGGGCTGCAGCAGGGCAGGCCATGGGCCAAGGACGGCCACTCTTTTCCCGCTGCCACCTAAGCTCCAAACAACGGCAGCAGCTAAGCCACCTTGAGCATCGCCGCCGCTCACGTGGTCACACCGCCACAGGCCACCTCCTGCCAAGCTGTGGGCACCTACAGGTGCGGCCCGACACCTCCATGCCCTGCACCATTTTCACGCCCCCAGCAAGCATCACCGTCGCCGAAATCGTCGAATTCTGAAGCTCCTCTGTTTTCCATTCGCGACCAGGGATTCAGCCTGGAAAGAGGACCTTTTCCAGGGGCCTATCTGCATAACCCGTGACTCAAGTGAATAGTGGTATACAGTGCAAGTCTCTTTTCCTTTTCAGATTATATGCTGATTTTGTTATTTTCATATCTAATTATTGGTGCATGATAAAATCATGAAATTTGTTCTGTAGCCTTGTTATATGATGCTCTACCATGGAAAAATATGAGTTAGCCATAATCAGTAGTTTTGGTATGAGATAAAAATACCTCTTTTAATTAAGAAATGCTTATTCCATGATTTTTGTAGGTTAAAATAAATATCCAATTATCATGAATCTTGCTGTGAATCTGTTTCAAGTTAGTATCAACCTTCACAAAAGGTTTGGGATTAATTTGATGATGTTTAAATATATCCTTAACTATATGCTTTACTTACTAGTTAATAATTATTAAATGATTAGCATAAACCATGAAATGGCTTGGGTGGATTTGGAGTTGGTTGTGACCTTGGAACACCCAAATCCTCTGTTGTTCCTTTGGAAGTAGTTTACTTTTTATAGTCGGATAATCCACTTGGAGGTTAATAATTAAAATGAATTTTCCAAGTGAATTGTTAGTAGATGCATGTGTGTGGTTCTTGTGATTGCTTCTGGTATGTAATGATCCGAAATGATGTCTGAGGTGTAGTAACGTTAGTTGACCTTTTCAATAGTATATATGATCTCTTATTAATAATTCAGCTGGTGCATGTGTTGCTTATGCAAATTGTTAGTGAATAACATACCCACATGTCATCTCCAAGTTTAATATGTGATTTATGTTTTTCATGTTAGCCTCGACTAATGATAAGTAACCCTGCTATATAGTGGTTGATAATTCTTATAAGTAGTTCCTCATGATTAATCTTGTTATGCTTTCACTAATGCACTTTCATGCATTATGTCATACATTCCATCATGTTAAGCAAGGCATCATGTATTACGTGTAGTAAACGAGAAAGAGAAAGATTGGAAGGTGCAAGTGCCAAGCGTGTGATGCTTTGGTCTCGTCGGAATTAAGGCAAGTGCATGAAGAACCTTTGTGATGGCTTGTTTGCTTGATTGTTTATTTGAGTTTTCCAAGTATGTTATTCAACATTCATGTTCTCGTTATTCTGTTTCAAGATTCAAGTTCCAAGTTATTCCTTTACATTCCATTCATGATTCATGTTCAAGTTCCCGGTTCATGAGATTCAAGTTTCAAGTTTTCATTTACATTCAATTCCAAAGTGCGGTTTTATCCGGAGGTGCAATTTGGTTCTTATATTCAAGTGCCTCGTGGTAAGTGCTTCGCCCCACTTGCTCGGCTTTACCGGTAAATGCTAAGGAGTATTCAAGTGTTTGTCCGTTTTTTAGACGGAAACTACTATTTAGTTGGAGTTCCAGTAATTCATTCATGAATTCTCATGAGTTGATTGTTCTTTCGATTCTTAATGTATTTGCTGAGTGTTTTCACTCACCCTTGTGTTCATTTGGTTTTTAGGTGCTAAACCATCACGGCTTGCATGGGAACTGGGAGTAGCATCAACATCACAAGTATTCACTTTTCGTTTACCAACGCGTGTAATCTTTTACATAGCGCTTGCTACGGTAATATCCATTTTTAGTCCTAAGTGTTTTTGTGTTGAGGGTAGCCCCGGTGGTGTTGCCGGCCGGGCGTTACACCGTGACTCCGTGAGGGCAAGGCGGCGGCGGCGGCACGGCAGCTCATCGAGCAGCCGGCGGAGGCGGCAACGGCCCCGCCGGCCCCGTGCGCCCCCTGCCGCCTCCTCGCGGCTTCTTGGCGCCCTCTTCGATCGGAGGTCACGGCACCCAGCCAGCGCGACGACCAAGCGCCATGGGCGATCGGGGCTCCCCCGGCTGGGCCGAGCTCGCCCACGATCGCGATGGCGGACGGAGCTCGCCCACGTCCGCGCCCGCGGGCGATCGGGGCCCTCCGGCTGGGCGAGCTCGCCCACGACCGCGGCGGGTGGAGCTTGCCCGCAGCCATAGGCGGGGATCCCACACGCACAGGGGCGGGCGGAGGCGACCACGAGGCACGCGGGCCGTGGACACAGTCCCCTCGTGGCGGCCGTGGTACCCGGGCGAAGCGCGACCTCCGCCCGGCTCCGGCTCCCACGAGATCGCCGAGCGCGAGCGTGCGGTGGCGCCGGCGAGATCCGCGTGCCTCCCGCACCGCAGCAGAATCTACGACCTTCGCCGAGTCGCGACCTTCCTCGAGTAGCGCCGCCCCTCGCGCGCCTCTTCCCCGGCTCTCACGGTCGCCGGAGTGCCCCCGCCGGAGGTGCCGCGGCCCCGCCGCCGGCGTATGAGGCCGATGAAGATTTGTAGGATCGCTGACGCCTAGAGGGGGGTGAATAGGCCTGTTTCAAAAATCACTTCAAATCACTGTCGGTTTCCTGAGCGGCACCGCCGCTCCAAGCGGCACCACCGCTTCACTGAGCGGCAGCGCCGCTCCTGCAGAAGAGATTAGCTCACAGTTCAAAAACTGTCCAAGGAAAAGTGAATCCAATGACTTGGCTTGGTTCCTGGACAGGTATAGGTTACAGATCGAGAGAGGAAACAGATAGATCGAGAGAATAAAAAGAGATCAACCTCAAACCCTAAATCCTCTCAACAACAACAATATATATGCAATGAAAAGTAAATCAAGCACACGGTGACATGGTGATTTATCCCGTGGTTCAGCTCGCCACCAAGGCTTGCCTAAGTCCACAATGTTGAGGTTCCACAAAGGAATGAGCTCACCACAAAGGTTTGCCTCTTTGCCTCGTTCACAAGTCTAGGAACTAATCCTAGAGATGCGGGGTAATGTATTAGATGCAAGGGGGTGTTACAAACCTCCCTAGGCTGCCACACAAGTTGGCAAGCTCAAGGGCGACGCACTAGCCAGCTAGGAGCAAGCTCCAAGAGCAAAAGACCACAACCGTCGGCCAAAGTGCGAACCAAGTGCTTCTAGAACGATGAAGATCAGTGGAGCTCCCTTCCAATCGAAGTTTGCAGCCCTCACACTCAAGAATCGATGGTGGAATCGATGGATTTGCTTGAGGGGGTGAGGAGCTTCAATGGAGAGAGAGAGCTGAGCACTTGAGAACCTTTCTGTTGAAAGTGAGCAGGGGAGAAGAAAGGTGACCGGTAGGGGTAGAAAAGGAAAGTATAAATACTCCTCTTCCAATGGTCAGAACACGAGCGGCAGTGCCGCTAATGTTCGAGCGGCACCGCCGCTTCCCTTGAGCGGCACCGCCGCTCAGACTTGGTCAGCTGAAGTGTAGAAAGAATTTGGATGCTGACTAAGTATGGAGCTGAAGGTTATGTGGTGTGAAAATGAGCACTTGGTTGCACGCTTTGAAACAGTGGTTCTAATCCCTCTTAGTAGTACGGCGTGTCCTATACTCAAATTCAAAATGCAAAATGAATATAAACCTTCATTCTTGAAGTACCAACAGCAAATCGAATCGGGGTACTCCACCTTTAGGTTTGCAATGTCCTCTTGACTTATTTCCTGCTTATCATCTCGATAAATCTTATTAGTCCTCTAGTTAGATTGTCATCAACGTCAAAACCCCCGTTAGAGGTTGATTGCACTTACAAGATCTCTAGTTTGGTTTTGGATAATTAGTGACACCTAAGGACTAATCTCTCGATGCTAAGTGTTTAATTAGATTGAAGATTGGTCATGTCAAGTTGGAGCATGGTGATCGTGGTTGATGGATCGAGGTGATCCAAAAGACGATCAAGCGTCCAACTTGAGGAGGTTTGGAGATAAATTCCCCAAGGCAAAGGTATAACCATAGGGCTTTTGATTTCACACTCAAGACACCATAGAGGGTGTGAGTGATTATAGGATCGATAAGCCGTACTATAAAGAGGGGAAATTTATCGTACACATCGGTCCTCATGTGGCCTTAGGTTCAAAATTCATATGCATGCATTCTAACCTAAAGAGCTAACTCCGCGTTTGTCGAAAATGTTTCAAAAATGCTAACACATGGTGTCGAGGTGTTCTTCGACGTGTCGGGAACAAGAATCAAGTGACGGAAGTCGGTTTGGAGCAAAGGCGAAGAAACGGCAACACAACGACGGAATTTTGCAGCTCAGAGGCGACCGGACGTGGTGACCAGACCCACGACCGGAAGCATGCAAGATCGACCGGACGCACCGGTGTGTGGTTCCGGTCAAAGAAACAGAGAGCATGTTTTTCGTGGTCGTTCTCGGGGAGTAACCGGACGCATGCACCGGACTCGTGACCAGACGCATGTTTACCTGACCGGACGCATGTGTAGGGATTCTATTTTTGGGTAGGTTGGGTTTGTCGGTTCTGACCGGACTCATCGACCGGACTCATGCATGAGTCCGGTCGGCGCGTCCGGTCGGTCCGCAGAAATTGCATGTTCCTCCCCAACGGCTCCATTTCATGGTGGAGCCTATTTATACCCCTTTGGCCGGTCATTGCTCTCTCTCTTGATCATTTGAATCACTCCTAACATCCTAGAGCTGAGCAACAACCCTCCCTCTCTCTCATTCTTGCTTGTGAGCTCCATTCTTGAGAGAAGAGGTGATCCAAGTGCATTTGCTTTGTGTTCTTGCATCTAGAGGCACTTGGAGATCGTTGTGAGCCGGTTGGTTTCTTGTTTCTCTTGCAGACACCGCTCCTAGCCGGCTTGGTGATTTGGTGGAGGCGTTGGCAAGAGTTGGTGATTGTTCTTGGCCACCTCCGGGTGAAATTGTGAGAGGATCACGCACTCCTCGTCGGGAAGACAAAGTGCAAGGAATACATTGCTCGTGTCTTGGGTACCTCACTTGTGAGTGGTGTGTTGAGGCTAGCAAGGGCACCGCCTAGCTCAAACACCATCCTTGTGTTGGTCGGCACAACCGGAGACTAGCTTGTCGGTGTACAAGTGAACTCCGGATGAACAAATCGACTTGTTCATTGTCTCGGTGTTTGGATCATCACCTTTGAGTGATTGATAGTTCATCTTCTTCCTGGCGATTGGTTGACATCCTCTACACGTTGATATATCTATCTCACTCTCTTGCAATTACATTCTAGTTCATATTGTGTAGTGAGCTAGCACTTGCTTTGTGTAGTTGTTCTTGCTAGCATAAGGACCATATTAGGATTGCTCACTAGATAGAGTAGTGACATAGACCTTTGTGTGGTTTAGAGATCATAGCATATTTAGTCTTGTCATTAGAAGGCTTGCAAGACCACTAGAGCTAGTGCAAACCGCTTAATCGCCTCTTGCTATACTAATCGGTTTGTTTAGTGAGTTTGTAGAAAATTTTTATAGGCTATTCACCCCCTCTAGCCATCTAGGACCTTATAGCCGGGTCGCCTCAGACCGCCTCGGGCCGAGCCTAGGGGGGACTCGGGGCGCGGCGGCTGCGCCGCCGCCCGCGCGTTCGGTGCTCCAAAGAGGAACCACGACGGTCCCCGGGAGTTTTCGATGCGAGCTGCGTGTGGACACACCCGGCCCCGAGAGCGGCGGTCCCCCGCCGCGGGTGGAGGAGGGGATGGACCGACGCGTGGGGTCCATTTGCTGGTGAGAGAGAGAATGAGAAAGAAGAGGAGGGCAAGCTGAGGGGCATCAAAGGTCATTTTGCCGCTCCGGGCCCGCATGTCAGGAGCCCAAACGGAGGAAAACAAATAACACACAGACGGAAAGGGCACGCACAAAAGACTTCAAAGTGTGGATGTCATCTGTGAAAGTCTAAATTTTTTAGAGGTATTGGTAAGTAGTGCACTTTTTATAATGGCATATGCAGCGTTGCCGCACCTCGCTCCAGATCCAGATCGATACGGCCTCGCCTGCTGCCTGCTACGAACTTTTTTTTTTTTTTTTTACGAAGTGCTGCGAACTCAGTTGGGAAGGAGAAGGATCCGTAGGGACGGCATTCCGAGCCCGGCCCACTAGCCCAGGCGGCCTGCTACGATTATTATCGAGACACTATTTTGCCGTTGTTTGCCTAAAAAAAACTGTTTTACCGTTATTGAAGTTTACATATGTTTTTTTCTACCGTTGTTAAAGTTTTCATATGTTTCCTTGTGTGAAAAAAGATGCACGTCTAAACTATTACAGGTGAATATACAGTTTTTCAAATATCACACAGGTCCGGTCCTAGCAAGAGTTATAAGAGGCAGTCAAAAGGTATAATAGCGGCAGAAAGCCAATGTCGTTTTCTAATCATGATGATGTAAACCATCTTCATATGTCGCCTCAGCGAGGTTAAATAGTTATTTCCCCTTTGCAGAATTCACATCAGAAACAGAAAAAAAAAACGATGTAAACTGTATTCGCAGCTCTCTACTGCAATAGCAGAGACAAGATATTGATCAAACCAGGTTTCACAGATAAACATATTTAGTAAAGGTCAGCAAGCAAGAAATAACATGTTAAGTGAGCTGGGCAGAATCAGAGCAAGAATAGCCATTTAACCTCTACAATGTGGCTAGACTTCCATGCCGATGGGGCTGTCCACGGTAGCAAAAAAGTTTTACAGCGTCGGATTCATTTAGAGATGAATTTATAATTTGGAGATGCGACATGCTATGGGCATGTGATCTTTCTTTTGTTTAATCAAACATATGACATGGAACTGATGATTAACTTTGCGCCGGAAAAGGATAGTCTGATGGCTAACTGTCTTCCCGACGTGTTGCATATATATATGCTATATATGTGGCTATCTGTTAATTAATCAGATTTGTTACTAACCAACCGAAAGCATGTAGTGGCTATACGGCTAAATATAGATCAAAATATTTTCTTTCTGATGTTATAAGAATGGCTATTTCTTTGAATTTGCTAGACATGCTTTGCAACTAACACGCCAGGCTCCTGTTGGTTTGAACCTAAGCATGCAGTGTTGGTGAAGCTAACTCTTAGGCATGCAGATGGAATTTCCATGTTTCCCCTGCAACCGACGGCAAGCAGTTCTTGTTGATCTGAACCCGAGCGTGGCGTGCAACGAGGATCATCTTCTGGCGGGTTGTTATCTTTTCATTTGACAATATTTCCGACTTCTTTTGACATGACTTTTAGATGCACAAATGGCAGTTTCTTTGATTTGATATGAACCGCAGCACAGCATGCAAGTTTTTTGGGCGTACTTGTACATGATCGGTTTTCTTTTCATGGCGGATTACAGATGCATGAACACAATATTTAGCTAACCAACTGAAAAGCATGCAGTGGCTATTCGTTTGATTTGATGCATGAACTTTCTTTATAACCGTGACATGCAAATTCTATATATTCTTTGAATGCATGATATAAGAAACCGGTCAGCATTTACTATAGCCAAAACACATGCAAATTCACTTGAGTATGGAGCCAAGATCGCGTCCACACGATTTCACCATGAACCATAAACCGGGCGGAGCCAAAGCGCGTCCACCAATTTTACCAAGGCACTCATCTGTTGGCCTTTTACACCTTTACCGGGGCACGTAGCCCATGCGCACAGCGCAACCATGATCATAACCGATCTTTTACCGGGGCATGTAGCCCATGCGCATAGCGCAGCCATCATCGGCTCTTTTACCTTTCACCAGGACATATTGTCCATGCCCGTAGCACCACCCTCACTGGCCCTATATACCAGGATGGAGGGAGGCACGATGCCGCCGCCGAGGTTGCTGATGAAGTTGTCGATGAACTTGCCGCCAGCTGGAAAGAGATTGGGAAGCAGGAGAGGAGGAAGATCAGAGAAGCGCCATGCGGCTTCTCACCTTCACGGGATCCTTCGGGAACACGCCGACTTGTGGCAGCGATGGACTTGCCGTCTCCTTGGCTTTGCTTGCTTCACCGGCGGGCGGTTGTTTGCTTGGCAGCGTAGGTGTATTGCTTTGTGGATTGATGGAGGCAGCCTGGTGGTTTCTTCTCGGATATGGCGAGAGCGGTAGCCTGGCGGCGATTTGGAATATGGAGCCGGGGCTTGAGCGCTTGGCAGTGCTCTGCTATTTATAGACGGAGCAGCATCATGCGGTTGCCAAGACTGATGGCGCTCTTTTTCTTCGGCATGAGGATCCTTATTTGAATTCAAGTCCCGGACTAGGAGGGCGGGAACAGTCGCCGGGATTATTGGAGGGAGTGGTTACCAAGACCGACGCTCCTCCATTTGATTTAATTTGAATCCTGCCAACGCGGGAGTAGCTATCCGATTGACGGACACTCCTCATTTCAATTTGCTTTCGTGCTTCCTACGGAAGCCGGTGGCCAGAGTTTAAACCCTTGCGTGTGTTGGCAGGAGTAGAAGTTGTCTTCATCTGACACCTTCGGCATTGTTCACTGACTTGTGGGCCACTTTGTATGTATTTGTTTATTATTAACACCATAACTATAATTTTATTAAAGGAAAATAGCTAGGCAGGTCGGTTTCCTAGCCAACATGTGTGTATGTGCACGCGTACACTGTACCCATGCGTATACGTTTTGCCCCATGCACGTGAAAGTGCACATATATTTGAGGTTATTTCTTCTTTATAGTTCTCTATATCTCCTTCATGTAGTCAGTTACGTGAATATATGACGATGCATGGCCCTGCTGTATACTACGTATATGTGTACACGGGTCTCCTGTGCCATGTATCTTTTATTCACTTGGTTAGCTTACCAACCAGACAAGGATGCTTAACGAGCCAGCGTATATGCATGAGGAAGTATGTGGACATACGTACTTGTATCGTGTTGTTCTTTCTCGAGTTTTGATCGACCTACATGTATATAACACATGCGTGTTGACAAATTATATTAACTCGTTATTTGATTTAGCCAACAAAGTATATCATGCTTTTATACGTCCCCGTATTTACGGCGTAGACGGCCGGCCGGCCGGCCGGCGGCGTATTCTTGTAGGCCATCCGTATTTGCATCTGAAGTACATATAAATGTACTCTATATATACATGCATATCGATTTCTTGAGATTATTATCATGATTATTCTCTATCATTATTTATTTGGACAATGGGATCTAGGCCATGTATATATGAAAGCATATATGTATACATACATATCCATGGTCCAGGGTAACACACGTGATTGCTTTTGTCACTTCATTGTTTTATTTTTTTTTTGCTAATATATATAGAAAAAATACGTCAATAAAACATACATCTCTTCTTCTTTTTTTTATGCCTTCTTTTTTTTTTATGCCTTTCTTTTCATCTAGGAATACTATCCTTTATCTCATTTGCATACATATTTGAAGATGCCAAAACCGGTGTCAACAGCCACCCATTTCAATTTCAAGGCTGGTCTTGCTGCGTGTCAAATCGAACACCAATATTGGAGGAATAAACCTGTAATGGTGATATTCCAACGAATGAAGCCGTTACTGCTTCAGGAATAAACCTGAAGGCTGGTCTTTCAATCTCATTGTTATCATCTGAAGCAGCAACGATATTTTATATAAAAGAGGTTGCGCATAGTCAATCATCGGATTCTTTAACTTTGCAGATGTTAATGCACGAGTTTGGCTACAGAACCTTTATCTTTACATGTGAAGCATAGGTACCAGCCTGTAAAAGAGCTCGAAACATTCTCACCACAAATAAATTGAGGTTGCACTTGGAGAAGGACATTCAACAGTCTGACCCCAAGTGCTGTTATCTGTCTCAATGGTTCATTCTCATGGTATGTATCATTCTAAACTGTTATTCTTAGCTATAGTATTCGAATGCATCAAATGCAAACCACATTAGAGTGGAAATTGTAGAAATATTGACCATTGGATCTCTCACGGAAGTTCATTAAAATATCTGAAAATACCCCTAACTTATTCCGCTATAGTTTTATTCTACTGTTCATTTTCACCCCTCCCATTACTTCAGATCATTCAGTTCGTTACAAGGTTTGATATGTTTCTGTCCCGTTTATGTAGACTCTCAAATTGACCATGGAATGCTAAATATATTGCGAGTAAATGCAAGTACTCAATCAAACAGAAGTAAATATTTTAGCATTACAGGTTGGTTTTTTGTTTCTTCCTTTTTTTCTCAGACCTTATGTTTCCTTCTTGCATTGCTGTGCAGGCATCAGCTGCCACACATATGCAGTGAATGCTTATTGTCCTCATGCTTATATATTGTGAATGCAGTGAGAATTGTGATGTCAATTTAGATGAGTTCCTCAAAAGGACGTATTATGTAGCTGTCGGACATGACAACAAGGGATGGTTAGTTCTCAATTTAACAAAGAAAAGTTGCATGTAGCCAACTTTCATTAGTGCTAACATTTAGAGGCATGTGTCTTCTAAAAAAGTTTTCTTTTCCTTGGTCAAATTTAGGTTCCGTATTTTTGCGATCCTCGCAGTCTTTTATGTTTGCTGGACTAAAAAAACTGCAAGTACGTTACCAAATTATTGTTGTCTGATGCCTATTTCACTATTTTGGTCTTCCTGGGCCCTATGAGAATGGATTGTTGAGCTGGATTTTCCAAATCCCAGTACTGACCTCAAGGTGGTGTCTGCTCTCAAATACCTAATTTTGTTATTTGCAGCTTAGCTGTTTTTAGTTCTTACTTTATATAAACGGATCATTGTAGATCAACACTTGCAATCCTTTCTACCGCAACTACTACATGACAAACAAGGAGTTTGACCAATCAAGGCTTCAGCTGGATGGTGCTTGAACCAAGCCGGGCCAGAAATAATGTCAATACCGCATAGACATTACGATATCTTGGACAACTTTAGTTCTCTTTGGCTGTGATCAAAGTGGCATGTTTGTTCACATGAGTTTGACCACTGAATGTGTGCCTTTGAAAAACTGTTCCAATCTAAGTGCAACATTTTCTACAAAACATTGTAGAAGGCCTATGTAATATATATTTTTGTAATGCTCTCAGCTGTCTACGAGTCCATGAATTTGGATCATATGTATTAGAAGTTAACAATGCTTCTATACAGTCTTTGTCGACTGCTTAGAAGCTAACAATGCTTCTATACAGTCTTTGCCGACTGTTTTCGCGCGCAAAGGCGCGCGCCTTCCACTAGTGAACTATGCATTTGCCATCGTGTGCGATTTGTTTTACCACTGTTAACCATCCTTTTTACAAACTTCCATCCAATAAGGAACCAAGTTTAACCTTCACCAGAATCAAAATCACTCTCTATCCAGGTTTTTTTTTTGACAATAAACACTGATTTTATTGCTTAACAGCATGAAGTTGTTAGAACCATTACATCGTTAATGGTTACAGATTGGAGTGCACCTAGAAAAGGGCACCCATGAGCATGGCTAGGATTCACACATAATCCCGAGCAGAAATACTTTTTCTAGCTAACAAATCAGTCATTTGATTGTGCTCCCTTCTAATCTTATGGACTGTAGTGGTTGTGGCATTTAGCTCCCAGAAATGAAATGCCTAGGGGTCTATTGTCTCTCGGCCGCACATCAGCTCCCTCATACTAAGGGGCTGTTTGGTTCCCATTAGACTAAAGACTAGACACTAATTTTTAGTCATATTTAGTCCCTAATTAACTAAACATAAGGACTAGAAACTAATTTTTAGTCTCAATTAGTCCCAATTTCACTAGACTCTTGAGAGGGGCTAGGGACTAAATTAGTCCCTATTAGTCTCTAGTCTCTAGTTCCTCCATGCAAACATGCCCTAAAGAAAACTATACCTACTGGTGTTTCTCAATGAGCGGTGGTGGATTGCTTGCTTCAGAACTAAGTCACCGGGGAACGGGAACGAGCCGGCGTTCCTTGTCCCGGGAACTTCGTTCCCATTCGAGGGACGGGGACGCACCGGGACGATTCCTGGGACGGCGGCGGAACTCGACCCCGAGGAAAGAGGAGCGGCATCGGGAAGGCGACCTGGGACGGCGACAGAACTTGACGCCGAGGAAAGAGGAGCGGCATCGGGAGTCCAGGGGCTCCGACGGCAGCAAAGAGGGCCTCGTGCGGCTGTCTGCTACTTGACTGAGAGCATGCGGCTGGGCTGTTGATGTGGGGTAGGGTTAACTAAGGGTCATGTGGGCTTAGTTTTGTGTGCACTCATGGTGGGCTGGGCATGCAGTCGGCCCCAGCTTAATCAATTTATCGCTTAATCAACCCACAATCATTGTGTTGATGTCATGATCCGGAGATAGGGCCCAGAGGACGGGCCCGACGGGCTCGAGGCGCGCCGCCCGCCTTCAAGCTCGCCCCCCGCCATCTCCTCCCTTCCGCGGATTCTTCGGCAACTAATCCGGAGAAAAAGGAGGAAATTATCTAGGATTATCTTTAGGCGTTTTGATGTGTAAGGGGCTATCTCATCTATAAGGGAGACCCTTATTAGGAAATAAATAAATAGGACATGCTTGTAAAAGGTATTCCAATCTATAAGGAAACCTTTAGAGAGATTGCTTGAGATACAAGTCCCAATAGTCGGGCTATATAAGTAAGGGTCCAGTAATCTTTCAAGGTAACAAGCAAATAAAGAATTTTATCCCAACTCTCCCCGCCTCCCTCTCCCTCACGCGCCCCCACCCCCCCCGCCGTCGCCGCAGCCGCCCCCCCTCGGGCAGCGTCTGCGCCGCCCGCCACCTCCATCCGCATCATCCCCTCCCCAATCTCCCCCCAATTCCACGTGTCAATTCCGCCCAATCTAGCCGAAATCGACAGTTGAACTAATTTATCAGTGGAGATTGGGTCATCGTTCCATGTGATCGTTCCGGTTTTGCTGGGATCACGTTCGTTCCCAAAAATATCGATCCAAAGGGGTATACTCTTATCGTTCCATACTTTTTCAAAATAGCGTCTCACGTTCCTCGTTCCCCGTACCTCGACCCCATCGACCCGGGAACTTGGTGACTTAGCTTTAGAAGATGGGGCAGCAGGATTTGTCTCTCCTGATTCGTCCGGCTCTTCTATCTGCGGGTGACTCTTTAATGCCTGGCTGTGGGAATGGTTCTGCTGATACGTCTTCATCGACTGGGCCACGAAAGATGCTGGGCTGACACTATCACTTGGAAGGAGCATTGTATTTGTCTGGATTTGAAAAAAAATCAGCAAATTCAAATTCACAAAAGGAGCTGGACACAAAGAAGAGTAACAGAACTATGATAATTTCACCTTTTGTGCCAGATTTGAGAATGTTTCAGTGTATTGCTCTTCAAGTTTTAGGCTAGCATACTAGCACAAATATCTTTTCCTCCGCTTCGAATTGTAGTTCACTTTTTTCTTTTTTAGATCCATTTGTTTTTCTATGTGTATAACTAGGGTGCATAAAGAAAATCAATGTATCTAGAAAAGCCAAAGTGAACTAAAATTTGAAACGGAGGGAGTAACATTGTTAGCATTTAAGATCATAAATATCGTAGCTAATACTTAGTCTACCATTTTGATAGTCAAGAACCCTCAATACCTTGACACTGCCTTCAGTTGTCATTGCCTCTGAAACCAATCTCATTCCACGAGCAGTAGCTGACTTGGCAAGAATTGCTTCGGCCGCACCTGGTGGTGATAGCCAGAATAAGTAAATTCTAATGGTGGAGGGAATACAGAAATGCAAGACCCATTAGAAGAAAAAATTTCAAGTACCATGATCCCTTTCTATTAAAGTTTGATAGGTTTCTTTTCTCCCCTTGCAACACATGATCAGGTTTGCTAGTAAAACACTAAAATGTAAATAAATAAAAAATTCCAAAAATAACAGATTGTAAAAAAAATGAAAACTTGTTGATGCGCAATGATGCAAAAGCCCCCTCGCAGCCTGGCTGGTATGAACGGTGTAATAAAAGTTCCTAAAAATCTTCGTCTCAAAAAAAAAAAGTTCCTAAAAATCTGCGCTCTAAAGGCGGAGCATCTTTCCCCCCTCCGGCCCCCGGTCATTAGGGTTTACTTTCCCGGGCGCCGCAAATTTTCGTCCCGATCTGAGGACGAGGGGCACGCGCTGTTCCCCAGCATTTTCAAGACCAGGGGCGCCGGGCCAAGTAAGATCCTAAGGTCGCCCTACAAGGTGGATGGGGAATTCGATTTGGGGATTTCTTAATTGGGCCTGTTTCTTGATCTGTGGTTTCTTGGGGGCAAATTTTTTTTTCTTGATTGAGCCTCTCCCCCTTCTGGGAGTTTGAAATATTTGATCTTTCGCTCACCAGTTACCTTAATCCGTGATACTGAACTGCTAAAAGTGTATGCGAATTTTGCGTTGTTGTTGTAGAGGTCGCCGTCAAACGCATGTAGATTTGGTAGAGCCACACCCTTTTTCTCCCCCGTTTACTTTTATCAGTTCAACTTTTGGTTTATTCAAACTTTCTTGCAATTTCAGTTTTTGTATGCTTCCGAGTTGCACGGATCAGCGATAAGCTGTGGTAGATGTACATGCGAGTACTACGAATGGTGTAGCTTGCACGCATCAGCGATAAGCTGTGGTAGATGTACATGCGAGTACTACGAATGGTGTAGATCTGATAGTAGCTTTCCCATATGTGGAGGATGTGATTATGAACCATCCGAGTTCTACGCCTCTACCTGGTCCTATTTCCCGCATGAAATGCTTTGTTCATTAGTGTAGATCCATTTTATGGTCCGCATGGTGCTTTTATGGCACTGGGTATCTCACCATTTATGTGTGCCTTGCCAAACCATAATATTTGATCAGCTTCAAATTAATTGAAGTGCGTTACATGTAGTAGATGTAGAGATGGATCTTGCTACTAGGTGTTTATGTATCTCTCATAGCTTCGATGCCTGTGTGTTTATGTTCCATGCTCCCCATGTCCCCAAGTCCTAATGTTTACACACAATAAGAGGGCAGGATGTCCTGGCCCTGCTGAATGCCAAAACAGCCAACCAATCACTAGCCCAACGCAATCGGCACAGGTCCAAGCTGAGGCTGGTTGGCCTGGTTCTGAACCCTTCCTAGTAGGTAGGTCGTCAATTTTGAGTTTCCGTGTTATATTCATGGCTGATTTTCCTATCGCATTTCAAAGAGATAGAAAACTCTTTTGAATACGAAGCATGGGCCATTTTCATTTCGTTGCTCCATTAAATGTTCTGGTTAACAGCAACTTATTGGCTGTCTCATGATGTTCTATTGGGGTTGAATTTGTTCTAGAAGTTGTGACATGCAGTAGATACAGGCATACAGCAAGCAATTGCTGTCTGCGTTGATTTTTTCCACTGTTGCCTGAATGGAGCTGTTGCATTTGTCATGGAGATGGGCATCAATTTTTTGTACTACCTCTGTTTGACACCGTTTGTTAGGTCCCCATACCTAGCAGCTGATCTTGTTTCATTATTAGATAGATGAAGTATAGAACTATCTAATGAGCACAAGTTTGATAAATTCTACAAGTAATTACTATGTGGGCTGGACAAAGTCACGAAACAGAGCGATTAGATAATCTGGATAGTTGCTCTCTGCAGATTTGACAATTGTTTGCTCATTCTCAAACATTGAATTTGTTCCCCTTGTCCTTTCTCTCTCATGGTACTAAGTTGGGCAATGGTAGCAGCACTGTTCCTTGATCTTATTATTAGAGTTTCATTTTTATTAGCTGTAATTATGCTTCAGGAACTGAGAATTAGATCTGAGCTATATGTGCTTGCTTTGCTTAGGAACTAGATATGTGTCATCGATATATTTCACATGGCGCTACTCCCAAATAGTTTATCATCCGCAATGCTAAATGTTTCTCTCTACATTTCCTGGAACATTTTAGATTTGAGATGGCGGTACCACTTGCCAACGTGGCGAGATGGGATGACTTTTTACCTCCTCCAACACTGGATGAGCTGAATGCACTAGCTGATGAGTTCAGCACTAGGCCACTGCATTCAAGAGACTGCAGAGAGAGCTGGGTTTGTCCGTCCTGTACGAGTAAAAATGAGCCAATTAGGAATCTCTTTATGAACCTACCTCCTTATGCTTGTCAGCTCTGTGAACACAAGGTAATCATCATGCTTTTCACAATGTACCGCTGCTCTGGGTATATCTATAGAGAGATTCAGATAACGATAGTTAGCATGTTTATTGTAGTTCAAATCCATTTTAAATTTATTCTTGACTTGATGAATAAATATGAATGCAGAAACTTGCAGCTTCTCAGAAACAAGTGTGAATATATCACATGTTCACATGGGACAAATAATTAATTGAATACTTACAAACTTATCCGAAGTTCAGTGTGTCTTTTTTTTTTTTTTTTTTTTTTTTTTTTTTTTTGCGTCAACAAGGGTCCACCTTTGCTATTAACAACAACAACAACAATGTGATGGGGTATTAGAACAGGCTTAGTAGGGAATTCAATTGATTTGGCCTTGCTGGTGACATGATGTTCGTCTCGCCAGTCATGTGTGTTCCATTAATCATGTGTGTGTTGCATTAATCATGAATGTGTTAGTCATTGAGGCCTGTATAGTTTTCAGCTGCAAGCAATAGGACCAATAATTGATCACCTAATAAGATTTGTTCAGTTTGGCTTTGGTTTCATGTTATTTTTTTGTCACCACCACTGTTATAATATTGCTTGCTTCTTTGGGGAAAGAATGATGACAAATATAACCTTTTGTTCTGATCACATAATACTTCAACACAAGTGAACAACATAAAATGCTAAAATTGTAAAATGTCATTCTTACATACTGAATCACAGTTAACTTTTGTTTCTGCATCCTGTCTTATCTTTCAGAACCAAACTAATTATGCATGGAGTATGGTGGATGTTGTTTTTAACCGTGCTGAATTGGACTTTATGGTTTATAACCAAAGATGCAGTATGTTTTCTTATTTCTTTCCCCTTTATATATGTCCCTGTTTTTTTTAAAAAATTTCTGAACCTTTTTTTTTTTTTTTTTTTTTTGTTATTCCTCCAGGACCTTTCTGTACAATATATGCTGTTACTGGGGCCGTGGACTGTGCTTACCGTGTAAGAGGTGCACTATCTGGTGTTTCCAACTGCGCCGCACTTGACCCTGCAGAGCTGATTCGCAAATATTCCATCCTTCATAAGCATGAGTATGAAAAGATGCCTAGTTCAATGTTGTATGAATGGATGGACAAGGCGCCACAAGTTCTGAGGATAGTGAGGAACCATGGGATTGCCTTGAAGAAGGGAAAACTTGAGAGAGATCCTACACTACGCCGCAGGATACGAGGTTTTTTTAATGTTGACAAGGACAATGTTTTGGTTATTACCAGGTTGTTGGCTAGTGGTTTTCCACTAGTAGCGACTATGAGAGTAGGGAAGCTGTTTGGGTTTCTCAGTCATGACCAGACCTACACTGCTCCTATACCAGGATGCCAAGATGGCTATCATTCTGTTGTATTGGTTGGGTCCGGTACTGCACCAAGGAATGGTGGAGTTGAAACTTTTTATGTCGCCAGAAACTCTCATGGAATCAGGGCTCATGGTGCATACCATAAGGAGAAATACGGTGGGGATTTCCTTGTGTGGGCTTCGGACATCCTGACCGTTTTCGGTGTCTACATCTTAGATCAAGATTCCCTACTATTAGAATGATCCTGTGGCCAGGTGTTAGTATTCAACATATGGAGGAAATGTATTTATGTATCTGTTGAACTCTTAAAATGTTCGTGGTACCAATCTACTTTGACAATCTATGTATCGTTTGAACTAATAGATGATTAACTAGTAGACTGATGGTAGTATTTCTATATATGGAAATGTATTTATTTATCAGATGAACTCTTGCTGTTTGTGGTACCTGGTTTTATATACTTTGATTGACAATCTATTTATTGGTTGAACTGTTGTAGTTTAATTTACTTTGAGATATTCTATTTATCGGTTGAATTATGTGCTCTTATCTTGTTGTAGCCCTTCATATGCGAGACCAGCGTATATCTTAGTTACCTTTTCACCTTGATGTCAGTGGTATTGCATCTGTTGTCCTTGTAATAAATTTCATTATTTGTGCTATCATAATTTTCCCGTGATATTTTTCATAGAAACAGGAATGTCAGCGTTTATTCGTGACCGTTACAGATGCATCATACGGCAAGCAAGTTCTTTCGAAAAAACAAACAACAATGTTCTAGCTTCACCTTCTTTCCGTTACTCTGCGCGCGCGCGCACATGGTTTCCTTCCGATAATTGGACGGAGTCCCAAAGCAGACGGACAGATCGACCTGCCCGAGAGCTGTAAGGGCCTTCCCCGGTGCCATGCCGTAAAGGGACGAAGCGCAGCTCTAGAGCTGAGACTCCGGGATCCCAAGCAGGGCAAGGGTTTTGGGGTAAAGAATGTTCACCCCACTACCTCCATCCATGAGAACCTTGGCGAGCCTAACATTGTTGATTACTAGATCGACGATGAGAGGATACGACCCAGGGTATGGAAGGTGGCCAGGATGGTCAGCTTGGTCGAAGGTAATAGCTTCCCTTGACCAATACAACTTTTGGGGTGTGTCCCTCCCTGCGATAGGGATCTCAAAACGATCGCGCTTCCTCTTGCGCGTCTCACGACCAGCTACAGGCCTGCTAAGGACCGCGTAGCAGTCTCGTGAAGGTCCTGGTGTCGGCGGTGCTTCGCGTGGCCGGGCATTCCCCCTGACCCTCATGGTGTTCTGTCAGCACCCCGTCTGCTACGTTGAAGGATGCCCAGGGCGCGGATGCTGAAGAAGAACGGGCTTCGCATGTTCCGCCGTCCCGGCCCAGGAGGAATGCTCAGCCCAATCCAAGAGTTACCGGCCCACAGTGGATGAATTGAGAAGCTATATCTGTTCGTTCGAGAGAGAGAGGAGGGTATCAAATTTGAACTCTGTAAACTCGTTTATTCCCCTTCTTCCTCCTCCAGCTACTCTCTTCTATCGCTGCGGCGAATTGCTGTAATCGAATTCGTTGTTCTTCCAGTAATCGAACCCTAGCGTGTTAACAATCTGGTATCAGAGACTCGTCTCGGATCCTGGATCCCCTTCCCCACCACCACTTCACCCGTCGTCGGCATACGCTTGGTGTGATGGATCCCAACATCCAGTGGTACTCGACGGACTCGCCGGCCTCAACCGTCGTCTCGACGCCCAGGAGGCCGGTCTCGACCGGCGCTTCAACGAACTGGAGGCGAGCCTCGCGGATCGGCATCTGCGCCATCGATGTCCGCGTCGACGACGTCTCGCGCCGCCTCGCCCGAGTTGGAGGTCGCGCCGCCGGATCCGCAAGTCGCCGCGGTGGACGGCCGCCACCGCCCTCGAGTCGAGCTTCAACGACCGTGGTGCCGATTTCGACACCCGCTTGCGGGCTGAGTCACTCCGGTCCGCCATGTCGCCGACGAGTGCGTCGCCGAGTGGACGATCCGAGACGACGCCGCGCCCTCAACAACGTATGGAGACCGGGTGGATGGCGTTCTCGATGGTCTACTCGGCTACTCCCGCAACATCGAACGATCGACCGCTTCCCCGGTGCTCGACGCTGGACCTCCGAGCGTGACGCAGCAGTCGATCCCGGCGGCCGCGCGCCCATCTGCCGGACCAACCGCCACCCAGCCCGTTGTTGGGCAAAGCGTCGGATCTGGGGCTGTGATGGCCTGGATCCATGATACTTCCTCTGGTACGTCCAACCCAACCTATGCCCCTGTTCCTTGTTCGTCAATGCCGGTTCATCATGCTCTGCTCCCTCAGCCTCCTGCGTCTGTTCCCCACCCAACCCACCATCCACCCGTTTACACTCCACAATTAGCCCCAATTCCTCGCCCACCACCCCAACCAAATCCTACAGCTCCCATCCATGCCCAGCAATTACAATATCCCCCACCACCCTCGCCATCTCATTCCCGCGCTGTAGCAACCTTCACACAGCCACGGCCGCCAGATCACCCAGTTCATCACCATCACACTGGTAGGCTGCCTAAGGTCCCATTCCCTCGCTTTGATGGTGAGAACCCACGTCGCTGGAAACATAGAGCCGAGAAATATTTTCGCATGTATTTTGTAGAGGAACCCCTGTGGATCGAGATTGCTGAAATGCATTTCGATGGTCCTGCATCTCTTTGGTACCAATCGGTTGAGCACCTCGTCCCCACATTGGATTGGTCATCCTTTTGTGCTCTGCTGCATGATCGATTTGATCGTGTACGCCATGAGTCCTTGCTCCGCCAGGTGATGCACATCAATCACACCACCACAGTTACAGATTATACCACACGTTTCACTGAACTCACAGACCAGCTCAAAGTTTACACCCCTCAGTATGATGAGCTTTCATTTGTCATGAGATACATTGATGGGTTACGTCCCGAAATTAGAGCTGCTGTTATGATTCATCAGCCCCAAACACTCGATGCTGCCGCAAATCTTGCTTTGATACAGGAAGAGGCGCTGATGGTGACTCGGCCGGTGCGCCACGGTGATTGGTCTTCATCATCTCGTCCACCAGCTGCTGGCAAATACCCGTTGCCGTCTCCACCAACACCCAAGTCTTCTCCAATGCCCCAGCAGCTTCCTGGTGCGGGTGCCAGCAGCTCAAACGCGACTTCTTCTGCCGAAAATCCACTGGCAGCTCTGAAAAGGTTTTGTCGAGCTCAAGGCTTGTGTTATAAATGTGGGGCCAAGTACTTCAGAGATCACAAGTGCAGCCCAGAGGTCTTATTGGCTGTTGAACAAGTTTGGGATTCATTTGATGCTACCGAAGCAGTGGAGATTCCCACAGTTCCAGAACAAGACTCTGACCAAGTCTTCCTCACTATCAGTAAAGCTGCGGTAACTGCTTCTGCATCC
The DNA here is from genome assembly GCA_015847255.1 of Hyparrhenia diplandra. Taxonomy (NCBI): domain Eukaryota; kingdom Viridiplantae; phylum Streptophyta; class Magnoliopsida; order Poales; family Poaceae; genus Hyparrhenia; species Hyparrhenia diplandra. Next base: position 58,733 of record JADLZK010010846.1, on the reverse strand, counting down.
AAAAAAGTTATTCAGTTCACTGGTGTTATTCATGGACATTCAGTACAGATTCTGTTGGACTCGGGCAGTACTGCTTCTTTCATCAGTTCTGAGCTGGCTGCTTCCTTGACTGGTGTGCATAGCCAATCTACTGATGGTACAGTCAGAGTGGCTGGGGGTGGCATTCTTGTGTGCAATCAGTTATTTCCCCAGTTGAGTTGGACTGTTAATCAGTGTACATTCCTAACTGATTTCAGAGTTTTGCCATTGAAGTCTTATGATGCCATTGTAGGCATGGATTGGTTAGAGTCCTTCAGCCCCATGCAGGTGCATTGGCTTCACAAGTGGTTGTTGATTCCATACCATGATCAGTGGGTCTTATTGCAGGGTGAAGGATCACAAGCTCCTGATAAGATGTTGTTACAAGTCTGTGCCATTTCTGATTCTGTTAGTGACCCCAAGGACAGTGCAGCACTACATCCTGCAATCCAAGCTGTACTGGACAAATATCCTTCTGTGCTCAATCCACCAACAGATCTGCCACCTTCAAGGCCATGTAACCATGTGATTCCTCTGATACCTGGAGCACAGCCAGTTTTTATCAGACCCTACAGGTATCCTCCAGCACTCAAAGATGAGATTGAGAAGCAAGTTTCTGACATGTTGACACAAGGCTTGATCAAGCCCAGCTCTAGTCCCTTTTCTTCTCTGTTCTGCTGGTTAAGAAGAAGGATGGAACTTATAGATTCTGTGTTGACTTCAGACAACTCAATGCTATTACTGCCAAGTCTAAGTTTCCAGTGCCTATTTTTGATCAGTTGATTGATGAATTGGGTCAGGCAAGCTGGTTTTCTACTCTAGATCTGAGGGCTGGTTTCCATCAAATTTTGTTACAACCTGGGGAAGAACCCAAAACTGCTTTCCAGACCCATTGTGGGCAGTATGAATTCAATGTGATGGCTTTTGGCTTGACTGGTGCTCCAGGGACTTTTCAGGGAGCAATGAACACAACCTTAGCCCCTGGACTCAGGAAGTTTGTAGTGGTATTCTTTGATGATATCCTGGTATATAGCAACAGTTTTGAGGAGCATTTGCATCATTTAGACTTGGTCTTTTCTTGGCTTCTTAAAGATCAGTGGCATGTGAAACTGTCCAAGTGTACCTTTGCTCAACGTTCAATCAATTATTTGGGCCATGTGATCAGTGAGCAAGGCTTATCTACTGACCCAGCTAAGATCAAAGCCATTGCAGACTGGCCAACCCCAACCACAGTAAGAGCACTCAGGGGATTTCTGGGTTTGGCTGGATATTACAGGAAGTTCATCAGACACTTCGGTCTGATTGCTAAACCACTCACTGATTTGCTGAAGAAGGACACAATGTTCATTTGGACATCTATACATGCATCTGCTTTTCAGGTTCTCAAGGATGCCCTTTGTGCTGCTCCAGTCCTCAGTATACCTGACTTCAATGAAACCTTCCATATCGGGACAGATGCATCCGGCTATGGTATTGGTGCTGTCCTACTGCAGAAGGGTCAACCCGTGGCTTTTATCAGTAAATCCTTGGCTCCTTGCAATCAGGGGTTATCTGTCTATGAGAAAGAGTACCTAGCCATTATTCTTGCTGTCGAGCAATGGCGACATTATCTGTTACAGTCTGAATTTGTCATTCATACTGATCATCGTAGCCTGATTCATCTGAATGAGCAATGACTGCACACCCCTTACCAACAGAAAGCATTTACAAAACTGTTGGGTCTCAGGTATAAAATTGTTTATCGCCGCGGGTCTGAAAACCTGGTTGCAGATGCACTGTCCCGAAGGGACCATCCCGAGCAGCTGTTAACTGTGTCTTCCCCATCTCATTTGTGGCTCCAAGATTTGCAGCACTGGTATCCCACTGATGATGATGCTCGAGTGCTTTTGCAGAAGCTCCTTCTTGATCCCTCATCAGTTCCCAACTACCACCTCAAAGATGGTGTCATCTGTTACAAGAACCGAATTTGGTTGGGATCAAATGAACAGCTACAGAAAACTGTGTTAGCTGCCCTCCATAGTTCTCCTATTGGAGGCCATTCAGGAGCTCCAGCCACTTACCAAAAGGTCAAACCGTTGTTCTTCTGGCCAGGCATGCGTAAATCAGTGCTGCAGTTTGTTCAGGATTGCAATGTTTGTGCTCAGGCAAAACCAGATCGACAAGGTTACCTAGGCCTGCTCCAACCTCTTGAGGTACCTTCTTCCTCTTGGCAGACGATCACTATGGATTTTGTTGAGGGTTTGCCTGTGTCTGGATCCTTTGATTCCATCATGGTTGTTGTCGACAAGTTCACAAGGTTTGCACATTTCATTCCTCTTCGGCATCCATACACTGCTAAGACCGTTGCCCGAGTTTTCATGGACAATATCTTCAAATTGCACGGCATGCCTTTAGCCATCGTGTCTGACCGTGACCGAGTGTTCACTAGCAATTTTTGGAAGACCTTCTTCGCAGCTTTGTGTACTGAGTTACGACTGAGCACTGCATATCACCCAGAGAGTGATGGACAAACAGAGCGGGTAAATCAGTGTATGGAAACCTTTCTCCGTTGCTTTGTACATGCTTGCCCTCGACGCTGGTCGGAATGGTTGTCCTTGGCCGAGTATTGGTATAATACTAGCCATCACTCAGCCTTGGGACGTACTCCTTTCGAGGTTCTTTATGGATGCAAGCCACGCCATCTTGGCCTGGACTTCAATTCTGCCATTGCTGCACCAGTTACTGATGTCACAACTTGGCTAGAGGAAAGAGCTCTGATGCAGTCAGTTATTCATCAGCATCTTCTAAGAGCTCAGGAACGTATGCGGCGTCAAGCAAACAAACATCGTGTGGATCGCGTGTTCAAGGCCGGTGACATGGTTTTTCTAAAGCTCCAGCCGTATGTACAATCGTCAGTGGCACGCCGATCCGGCAACAAGCTGGCATTCAAATTCTTCGGACCTTCAGGGTGCTCGAGCGTATTGGCAGTGTCGCTTACAAGCTTCAGCTTCCTGACTCTTCTGCCATTCACCCTGTGTTCCATGTGTCCCAACTCAAGAAATCGTCGGGCAATCAGGTGGTCAGTCCTACTCTTCCTTCTGACATAACACATCTGCAGGTCCCTGTTCGCATTCTGCAACACCGTTGGACCTCCGGTTCTCACCCTATGGAGCAAGTGCTGGTGGAATGGTCGGATATGCCGCCGTCGCTCGCAACCTGGGAGTCCAAGGAGCAACTTCAACAACAGTTTCCTCGTGCGCTGTCTTGGGGACAAGCAGCCTCTCAAGACCGGGGGAATGTCAGCACCCCGTCTGCTACGTTGAAGGATGCCCAGGGCGCGGATGCTGAAGAAGAACGGGCTTCGCATGTTCCGCCGTCCCGGCCCAGGAGGAATGCTCAGCCCAATCCAAGAGTTACCGGCCCACAGTGGATGAATTGAGAAGCTATATCTGTTAGAGAGAGAGAGAGAGAGGAGGGTATCGAATTTGAACTCTGTAAACTCGTTTATTCCCCTTCTTCCTCCTCCAGCTACTCTCTTCTATCGCTGCGGCGAATTGCTGTAATCGAATTCGTTGTTCTTCCAGTAATCGAACCCTAGCGTGTTAACATGTTCTCTAGCGGTGGCGCTGCTCCGCTGGTTGAAGCATTGGGGGTGATGCGGGGTGTGAACCCTGTTCCCCGTGCTCCAGTGTTCGACCAGGACTCCACCCAAGGTACACTACCGGGTCTATGACCTGGCCATACGGGGTAGCTTGATAGCGCGTCCGGGGGATAGGCGAAAGGAGCAGGGTGCCCCCAAAGTACAACCGTAGGTGGTACAGGTGGTACAAGGTGGTAGAACTCGGGTCGCCTTGGATATCTCGCATTGTAGCCACCGTCCTCAGAGTACGAATATTCGAAGGCGGAGGAGTCGCAACGAGCTCTAGACTTGAGGTGATGGTCGGGAAGCTCATCGTAGATGCCTTATGAGGTGACCATGGAAGAGGGGCCGCCGACGGGCATGTTATTCGGCTCGTCGAAACGTGCGAACAACCCTGGCATATGCACTCTTCGCATATTTGACGGTGAATCTGCCACGGAGGATCTGGCAATCCTTGAGACCGGAGGAGAGTTGTCCTCAGGGCTCAAGATGCGCAGGTTATCTTGCCAACGCCATGGTTGGCGAGAGCGTGGGTCCTGAGACCTTCTCTCTGGGTGGGAAAGATGATAGTCACGATCTTCCGACGCTCTCGGAGGAAGGAGCACCATGTGCGTAGCCATAGCCCATAGATATGAAATCCAAGCTCCCAAACCATATGACGCTGCCCAAGCGGATGGGGCGTTCGGGATCGGCCATCTCGGATGTAGAGGGATTGCTTAATTTCACGTAGCGCTTCCCCTACCTGGCGCGCCAACCGTCGTTGTTCTAAGAACCGGGGTGCTTAAAGTAACCGACTAGTAATGCTGCGTGACCCCAAATCCGGATGGCTTGCGAGAAATGACACAAGAACAAGAAAGAGTGGACACAAAGATTTATCATGGTTCAAGCACGGATGCCCTACGTCCAGCTATGGTTGTAGCCTTGTATTGTCTCGCACTAGAAGTGCTCGTAGTAGGGGGTTACAAGCTTGTGAGAGAGGAACCGGAGCTCTAGGTCTTAAGAGAACGAGAAGGAAGTGTAGAATCGCTGGACGCCTAGAGGGGGGAGGGTGAATAGGCCTGTTTCAAAATTCAACTCGAAACACGATCAGCAACCTGAGCGGCACTGCCGCTCCAAGCGGCACTGCTGCTCCTCTTAGCGGCACTACCGCTCCTGCAGAGAATATTAGCTCACAGTTCAAAAACTATCCAATGAAATTTAGATCGAGTCAATTTTCTAGCTTCCTGGACATATATATATATATCACAGATAAGAGGCAAGAGCTAAAACAGGTGGATCGTAGAGTACAAAGTAGATCGACCTCAAACCCTAAATCTCCTCCTCAACAACAATATGAATGCAAAGTAAAGTAAATCAAGCACACGGTGATTTATCCCGTGGTTCAGCTCGCCACCAAGGCTTGCCTAAGTCCACGTTGTTGAGGTTCCACAAAGGAATGAGTTCACCACAAAGGTTTGCCTCTTTGCCTCGTTCACAAGTCTAGGAGCTGAATCCTAGAGATGTGGGGTGATTGTATTAGATTGCAAGAGGGTTACAAACCTCCCTAGACCGCCACGCAAGTTGGCAAGCTCAAGGGTGACGCACTGCCCGGCTAGGAGCAAGCTCCAAGAGTAAAGAACCAAAACCGCCGACCAAAGTGCGAACCAAGTGCCTCTAACACGATGTCAATCAGTTGAGCACCTCTCCAATCGAAAGTTGTTGCCTTTTCTCTCAAGGATTTATGGTGGAATCAATGGATTTGCTTGAGGGAGTTGGGAGCACCAATGGAGGGAGAGAGAGTGAGCACTTAGGAGTTTTCTATCGAAATGACCGAGGTGGAAGAAGAGGTGACCCTTGGGGGTAGAAATGGAAAGATATAAATACCTCCCACTTCCAACGGTCAGATTATGAGCGGCAGTGCCACACATAATCAAGCGGCACTGCCGCTCCCCCTGAGCGGCACTGCCACTCAAGCTAAGTCAGAAAGAATTTGGAAATTGTTTGATCACTAACTTAGTCTAGAGCTGGAGGTTATGTGGTGTGAAAATGAGCACTTTCTTGCACGCTTTGACACAGTGGTTCTAATCCCTCTTAATAGTACGTCGTGTCCTATACTCAAATTCAAAATACAAAATGAATATAAACCTCCTTTCTTGAAGTACTAGCTGCAAAGTGAATTGGGGTACTCCTTCTTTAGGTTTGCAATGTCCTCCTTCCTTACTTCCTGCTTGTCAACTTGATAAATCTCATTAGTCCTCTAGTTAGATTCTCATCAACGCCAAAGCCCACATTAGAGGTTGATTGCACTTACATGAAGGAAGGAGAAACAAAACAAGGAAAAACGAAGAGCTGATGCGCTTGCGCAGGGCCTTCGTCCATGTCTCCTTGCTCCGTGCCTTGCTAGGCACCGTGCCCACCCTTTTATAGCTCAGGGGAGAGCATCTATTTTTACAGTTGGTGATAAATTTCTACCCTAGACTAGTCATCATGCCTTGTTCACAAGTAGCATAGGCTACGTAAGCCCGCGTGTGCAGCCATCATTGCATCTTTGGTCGGTTGTGAGTATAGATTTCCAACGGGCCGGCCCGGCCGGGCCTCACCGGGCCACGGGCTTCATCGGGCCGTGCCTCAACGGGCTCGTCCTCACAAAGATGTTTGAGCATAAGGTATGTAGAATTCCATCTTACCTCCATGTCCACACCAAATTTCCTAGGAGTAATACCTTGAGCAATGCATAAGTTCTTAAACATGGCAATTCTATGATTAGATGAGTTCAAGAAATTGATAGCTCTCCTGAAATCCTCTAAGTATGGTTTGAACCTTTTTAAACCAGATTTAACAATCAAATTTATTATATGACAAACACAACGCCGGTGAGCAAGGTTGTAAATAACATTATCAGGATCATCAACAGGAACAGGATCAGCACCTAAATACCCACCAAACAGAATATTCAAAGTGTTCATAGCATTTGAATTAGAAGAAGCATTGTCCAAAGTAATAGCAAAAACCTTATCAATTAGACCAAACTCCTGAATAACACTACCAACCCTCTCAACAATATTGTCCCCGGTATGTTTGCAATCAATCAATCTAAACCCTATGACCTTTTTCTGTAAGACCCAATCATCAGTAACATAATGAGAAACAAGCGTAATGTAGTCTTCCTTAGTATTACCACTCCAAATATCGATGTTAAAAACAAATAGAAGCACCACCAAAAAACATGGTCCCTAAGCACTTTTCGACGTTCATCAAACAGTTTATCAAGGTCTCTAGTAGTGGTTTGTTTCGACACAGACTTAAACAAAGGGTTATGAGGACGCTGAATGTATTCTTGCCAAGCATCAGTCTCACCTATGCTCAAAGGCAAATCAAGTCTAGCAATCAAACGAGCTAATTCAACTCTAGCAACATCAATTTTGTACTCCCGCCTACCTAGACCATTACCACTAAGAACAAGCCTAGATTGAATCCTAGCACGCCGATCGGGTTTTTTCGAACAAGATTGCACATGTCTCTTTAAGTGGCCAAGTACCATTAGCGTAAAAACAAAGAGACAAAATACTCTTACACATTTTGCACTTAGCTTTGGGCAAACCATCTTCTTCAAGCTCATCAAAAAAGTCCCAAACAGGGGATGTGCGTTTACCATTACCAGCACTACGACTGGGAGCAGCAGCAACACCAACTGATGGAGGATTGTTGGAGGCGATGGTGGCGGGGTCTGTGCTCCCCGTCCCCCCATCAACATCAACCTCGATCGGACCCTCCTCAGTGTGGTCGATACCGAGCAAGGCAGCAACATCATCTCCAATGAAATCATCCTCGTACTCGCCCTTGGGGTCCATGCCCGGCAGATGGAGCTCGTCCTCCGCCATGGCCTCTCCAGCCCCGTTCCTCGACGGTGCGGGTGGCCACCGACGACGTCCTCGATCTAGGCCGCAGCTAGACGAGGATGCATCGGCTACCGACCTGCAAACAATAGAACAACAGAGGAAGAAACGAGTTAGAGAAGCAGAGGAAGAAGAAAAGGTGAAGAAGAGCAAGCGTTCCCGGTCACCTTCGCAACCGGAGCCCGGTGCCGGAGATGGACACCCAGAGAAGGTAGAGAGAAGACGAGAATGAGTTAGAGAGGACGGCGAGCTGCGGAGGTTGTTGGGGAAGAATGAAAACTCATATGTTCAGGCAAGAAAGAAAGGGGAACGAGAGAGGGAGGGAGAGGGAGAGGGAACCAGAGGCGGATCGAGGTCATTGGCGGCGAATCCATGTCATCGGCAGGGGGAATCGGAGGAGGATCGAGGTCTCCGGCGTCGGCGGCAGCGGATTTAGGGTTAGCGAGGCGACACTGGAGACTGGAGTGGGCGCGGCGCGGTGGAGACTTGGAGTTAGGGTTAGGGGAGGGGGCGCCTCGGTTTATATACGCGAGTCGACAGCGCTGTGGAGTTAGGGTTAGGGGAGTTGGGCTCCGCTGGGCCAAAAGAGCCGTTGTGTGTGGCGTTTTTTTATGCACAAATCACAGGCCCATAGAGGCCCGTAGCTCTACCACCGGGCCGGGCCGTGCTTTGAGGCCATGCCTGGGGGTCGGCCCAAGCATGCCCCACGGGCTTTTTCGGGCCAGCCCGTACGGGCCTCCTACGGGCTCGGGCCTTCGGGCCACAGGTCCGCATGGAAAACTATAGTTGTGAGAGGCCGAGATCGTGCAGGCGGATCCGAGACCCTGCATAGTTGTTTCGTTGACTTCGGAGCTGTTTGTGAGATTCGCCTGGGGCTTGGTCGCTAGGCCCTTGATGGGACGCGATGTAGTGGACTTGCCGTGGTCATGATGGTGCGGCGGTAGAGGCTTGTTCCGCCTTTGTGCAGGTCATGATGGCACGGTGTCAGGGGTTGCCCCGACTTGGGCAGCATGGCGCCCAAGCTTATCTCGTGCCAAACTGTTGGCGACAATGACAGGATTCGTGGTGCGGGCAGGATTCGAATCCTGCCCGTCAGGCCATTCATTATGGCCCTGCCATGAACGCCTTAGAGACTGACACGTTAGTTCCTTCGTGGCTAAGGAAAGAGCCCTAGGCTCGGTCCTCCGTGCACGGTCTCAGGCGAACCGGAGCCCAGTCCGAGCCTCATGTAAGGGGTTTGTCCAGGCTTTGCCGACATAGACTCCGGGCCGTGCCTTGGGATTACTCCCTCCGTCCGCAAATAAATTGTCTTCTAGGTTCAAGTACGAATTTCATGTGAAATGACGATAATACCCCTAAAAAGGCCATCTTGCTACCTCTGGACTTCTGCCATGCGTGTGCAGGGAACGTCCTTTTCTGGCTGTGACTCGATGAATGTGTGGCCGAGAGCAATCCGTGGGGGTTTTATTTTTTTTTAATTCGTTTTTTTTCTCTCCATGGATGGTTCCAGAGCTGTAAGCTAAGCACACGGTGACTGAGACTGCTCATTGTGACCTTTTATTTGTAGATTTTTTTTGAATCTCAGAAGTCAAGATAAATACGGACAGAGGGAGTACAGTTTATGGTGGGCCCACCTGCCGCATAATCTGGGGTCTTATGGTCCTAATTAGCTCCCTATTAGGGTCCATGTCATGGAACCCCAACACTTTGATCCTCGGGATGTGAGAATTGCATGTTTCTGGAACGGAGCGACCATAAGGCCAGTCTCAATGGTGAGTTTCATTACGTTATTTCCAAAACTGTCATGTCATATAAAATTAAATAAGACTTAGATGAAATCTCTATTCTTAATGGAGAGTTTTATTATGTGGTTTCATAGACATTTAATTATGTGGTCCCATAGAGTTTAATCAAGATGAAACTTTTCTTTTCTCTCTTTTTAACGTTTCATGCAAAAAGTGAAAGTGAATTTCTAATAATATGGTGTCATATTTAATGCGTATAAAATGCCCAATTGAGACCCGGCACAGAAGCAGCGGACGGAAGCCCATGGGCTTGATCTGGGCTGTTCCAAAGAGCACGGCACAGCACAGCGGTGGTTTGTTTTGGGCTGCCCTGTTCCTCTCCCCTTGCCCTGTCCCCCACGTCTCATCCCTGTACATGCCTCTTCCACTCGGCTTTCTCTCGACAACCCGGCAAGGCAATGGCGACTAGGGTTTCGTAGTGCCGCGCTCTCCATCGCCCCTATCCTCTTGCTGCCGCGGATCCAGAAGAGAAGCCGACCTTCTTCTTTCTCCTACACTCCTCAGATTAAGTCTTCCCCCGTTATCGAAAAAGAGAGAAATCCCCAATCCGCCGTCCGCAAACCCTAGCAAAGTCGGCGAAAATTTGATCCACAGATCCACCAGAGCCCCGGCAAAGAACCATCACCAAATCGTAGCGCCGATGTCTACCTCCTTTCCCCCTACCTCCGTTCTCCCCGATTGGGGGAAGGGGAGATTATCCTGTTTCCACGGGAAGATGGAGCCTCCCATCGACGATGCCACTCTCTGTGACTATATCAAGATCGCGGGAGGCATCGAGCAATTCTACGAAGCGGCGGCGTCGCGGCTCCCGCTTCAGCAGATCCCGGATCTAGTCGGCTGCATCCACGCGGGCGGCCTCTCCATCGGCCTCGCCGATCCCGTCACCAACATCATCCTGAACTCCATCGCCCTTCTTCCCGGTAAGGGGGAGCAGCCGCCATCATTGCAGCCAAAGGCCTGCGGGTGGTACCAGATCGCCACCCAGTCGTACGCCAGCCTCTGCACATTCATGACTGCCTACTTCCGGCACCTCAGCAGCACCCAGGCCCGGCGCTACCTCTTTCTAGCTCTCCACGACCTTCTCGCCGCCATCAAGCTCGTCCACTACGACCGTTCTCCGTTCTCGGAGAAGATATGCCTGCTCCCTGACGGTGGCTGCATCAAGACCGCCCTCCGGGCCGCCGCTCTCCGAGCAGAGCACCCTGCGCCTGACATTTTGGCGGGGCTCATGACGGCCCAATATCCCGCTCAAACTCTCTCTCATGTCTTGGCCAAGGTTCGAGGGAGTAAGATGCTCAGCCCTGAAGACATCTGGGAAGTCAGAGACCTGCTTGACAGGCAATGGCCGCCAAACCCCCCACAAACTAACATAGGGTTCAGGTGCCATCCAGATCATGTCACTTCTTCTACCAGACTCCAAAATGGCGGGTTGCTGTTCACAGCCTGCCTTGACTTTGAGGAAGGTATTGTTGCGGAAGTCGTGGTAAGGAATATCTATGATGATAACCGGCGATTCTTATCTGAACTGGTGTTCAATGATGGAGAAATGGACTCCAGGATATACCATAACCTCCATGCCAGATTGAAACAGCATGATGGTGAAATGGAGGTTAATTATGACGACCACCCGTGTGAGCACATACTGACCTTGAAGATGTGCCTGATCAACACCATATATAACTTCTACATCGAGGCGCTTGCCAGACTGCCCAGATGCACTTTGAGTGGCCGCCTCATTCGCGCTCTCCTTGTGGCTGGACATTGCTATGGCCCCATGGACCCTGTGTCCAACATCATCTTAAGCGCCATCTGGTACGACACTGTCTTCGGTGTAGATGTTGAGTTACCCCAAGGCATCCTCAGCACCAAACCATTGTCCCGCATGGTGTCCCGTTCTCTTGCCGGTCTTGTTGCTGCCATACGCCTCACCTGCAAGTCGGAGCACGAGGCCCTGAACCACATCAACACTTTGGGCTTTGACCTGTCTACCTATCTTGGCAGAGTGGATCCGAATCTCTGAGCACACCAGGAACATCATTCAACGAGAACAAGTTATTTGCTATTGCAGCGAAGGCTGCCAAGCACCCGCAACACGTTGCATTTGTATCATTCCTTGAGTCACTGTCTGGTGAGAAGCTCGTCCTCGTCCGCAACCTGCTCCATAGACATGGCGGCAGGATCCTTCTTGATGACTTGGTTATTCTTAACGATTTCATCCGTGTGGAATCAGCGTTCCATTTGGTGCCAATGTCAGCACAAAAGGACATGGAGGTTCCCCGCCCCTTGTTCTCATTTGCTTCATTTGAGATGTTCCACCCATCTGCCTCACTGACCATGTCCACAGAGATGCCAGCTTTCGGTGAAAAGCTTGCTTTTGTTCGCACCGAGCTGAATAAGCTGCTATGTGAATACTGCTGCCAGCATCCTTGGGTAAAGATCTTCCTCCCTGCCTCACCCTAAACCTCCCCTTACTAAGTTCAGGTTAAGCCTCTCCATGTCTATCTTGTTTGTAGTATGTACCCTGTGCTCTGTGACTGGTGAGTAGCTTAGCCGCATGGTGCTTTTGCTGGCAGTGGGCACCTGTTAACTGTTAGTGGTTTAATATTTCTTGCAACTGGCTATATCATATAATGACTATTGGTTGCCTCTTAGTGCTTTACGCAATCTATCAGTGTTAAATTCTTGATTAGCGTGTTGTTAGTTGCTTAATTATTTGTGATGTACAGCCGTGCTGGATCTATTAGTTTAATGAATTGATACTGGACCACTTACTAGGTCATATGCCAATGCCAGGCCTATGATGCTGTTATTCTCTTTATTATTCATGTTTCTACAGTATAAACTTGTGGTTTTAGTTGCTGCTCCCTTGCTATGTTGTACACCCTGTTTGAACACTGAAATCTGTGGTTTTAGTTGTGCCTTGCTGTGCTGCATTCCTTATTTGAACAATGACTATTTATGAGTCCAAGTCCAGTTAGTCCTGTAGTCGTTTTACTACATGATTGCACTTTCACCTGGCTTTGCTGAAACATTCTCAACCTTTGTGCTTGTTGCAGGAACCAACTTACTGGCTTGACATTATCTGTGGAGTGATGGAATCCTCCAAGTCCTCTTACCATGGTGACTCAAAACTGTACCATGCCAACTTCCTGGCGAGCAGAGGTGGTGATACCTTGCAACCTGAGGCCACCCTCTTCTTCGCTGAATTTTGGGGTCCACCTTTGTCTAACGTTGTTCAATTGAAGCCATCCAGCTGTACACCTATAAAGAACTACTCATGTGCTGGTGAGCTCTCTTCCTACAACTAAAGCTTCAATGTGGTAACCATATCATGATAAGCATCACGAATGAGAAAAGGAAAACCAATGTAAACACCCACTTGGGTACTAGTACTACTAGCATTGATAGGAACTACAACTCAGTACATGTAGTATAAGAAAACAAGGGCAATAGACGAGCGATGCTCAACCCACTACTTTATTCAACGTTATCCCAATAACTTACTCCCTCTATTTCAAATTGTAAGTTGTTTTGGCTTTACTAGGTACATAGCTTTTGCTATGCACTTAGATGTGCGCTATGTCTACATACATAGTTTGTATTATGCATCTAGCAAAGCCCAAACCCCTTACAACTTGGAATGGAGAGAGGAGTACCTAGCAATACCCCCTCATACTTATATCATGCCACTGGAGCCAACTCCCTTCTGTTCCTCAGCTCCTGTCTGTCCTTGAAGAACCTGGTCCCCGCTCTGGTTGTGTCCATGCGCACGCCTTGCAGGTTGACACTTTGAGAACCATGCCATGAACATTATGTGTGATTGCTTTATGCGCATTCAACAAGAACATGCTAGAAATAGTCCTATAGGTAGCAAAGCTCAGTCCTGTAGTTTTTTTTACATCATTGCTTTGTTATATTACTTCAATTCTGAATTCAATTGCCAAAACATCATGTTCTATTAGGGAGATAGCCAGACAGGCCTACCTCTAGCTTAGCCTTTGACCCCTGAAAGTTTTAAACTGCCGCTCTTCAGTTAATTAATGGTAAAGGAAACAATCTACAGGCTTTCGGAGGCCTTCTGTAGCTTTCTTGCAGTCCTTGCATTGCTTTGTATAAGTCATGTGAAAGCATTTCTTAATCCTTGAAATAATCCATACCAGAACATTCGATGTGAACGAGAGTTAGGAGTAATCCGAATAATATTTTAGTTGGTATAAATTTTCTTATCTGCACCAAGCTACTGTATTTTTTATTCTTACGTTTTTTTTTTTTTAAATCTGGGCTACAAAAAGGCCGTTGCTCTGTTTGTGAGACTGAAGCAAGCATGATTCTTCATCCGCCATCTGGAGGTCATTCTGGGGATATTGAGGGCCCAATTGACATATACCCCAGTCAGGTGCACAAGATGTTAACTGTTGGTTACGAAGGTTGGCAGGAGTCAGACATTTACTATCACCCAGACAGGTATGTGAAGCATCTCAATGGCATACAATGGACGCCCAAGGCCCAACCATCTGTACAACACAAACGGCAGCGGCGTGAGGTGAATGATCGTCGGTGGCTCCAAGAACTTCCTAAAGCACTCTTTTGGTGATGAGATTAGTACAATTAAGTCTAGTTTCTTTGGTATACTGTTATTGTCACCTCAAATACTTAAACTAAGCATCTTTTGAACCAACTGCTGGATAAGTTGTTATCCGCTGATGTCCTATATTTCTGAATATTTTCATTATATTGTGTTCCGTGATTATATCCTGTTGACATGCCTATCCTGTTTCATTTTCTGGGGTTACAAGAGGTAAGAGGCCAGGGACCTAATCTCAATAATGTGTTACCCTTGTGGCAGCCCATGAACTGTTTACGTGTGGAAAGTGGAAACTCGATACATTTGTTTGCTCCCTCGCCAGGGCTTCCGAAAAAGACTTACAATTTGAGCGAATAGAAGTAGGAGTATATAGTCTGGAGGTGCTTCGCGCCGATCTTGGAGCCGGATAAATTTTTTAAAAAGATTGAAAGGAAGTAGGTGCATAGACATCGGGTTCTCGGTAGAAATTCTGGCCCTCGGTAGAGACCCAGTTTGACATTTGAAGTTGACATTCTCAAATTTTGCCAAAAAACTCCAAAAACTCCCTCCGATAGTTTGATATTTGGAGTTGGCAAATTAGTGAGTGTTGGTGTCGTGGTTCTAAACCACGATCACACTGGCAAGTGTGCTCCGATGGCATAACTCAATGGACAATGACGCACGATGTATACTGATTCGGGGCAATCGGGCACCCTACTCTAGTCAGAGTCACTATCCGAGCTCAAACCCTCGTAGAGGGGTGGCTACAAGCTTGGTCAAGAGAGAGAATGAGCTCCCAGATCTCTGTGAAGTGTGTGGAGAGTGTGTTCGATTGTCGATGCCCCCTCCCAATGGCCAAGGTGCCCCTTTTATAGTCCGAGGGGCGTACATGAGGGTGCCATGGCAGAGGATCTAATACAAGGGGGGAAGTGTAAAAATGTATTGGCAGCAGGGCACGCCGATATATCAGGTGCGCGTGCGCCGCTTCCCTGCTGCTTCGTAGCCTGCTTCCCTATCTATCTCGGCGTAGGGATCTCAGTGTCCGGGGTCCGTCTGGGCAAGCTCGGGAGCTTGCTGGCCCCGTAATGATGATCGACGTGCTTGATTACGCTCCAATCGAGTATTATGGTCAGGGAGGCATCCCATCAGCCGTCAGACACGCCTCTCTGACCCGCCACCTGACGCTAGACGCCGCTGGCACTTATTACGCCGCTTTGTTAGGGTGCGGCGAAATCGGGCAAGATCGGTATAAACGTGTGGACATGATAGCTCGGGGAACGAGTTCCCTTTGTCTGTAGCGGTTGGCGAGACTTGAGCTTGACATCCCAACGGTCAAGTCCCATCGGGGACTGTCAAACGGCGTGCCGCGGGTGCTGGTGCCGTAGCTCAGCTATGACACTCGAGTGCCTCTATCTTGGAGGCCGTAGGTCTGATATCTGATCTCCTGTTGAGATCACGGTGTAGCTGTGATGGTTAGTCCGTAGGCAGCCAGATTCGCACTACCCCGAGCTCGAGGTCGTACGAGTTGGAGGAAGTCGCTCAGCCCTACGGGGCCCTAGAGCTCGACGCGGTGGGACCGGAGCTCGCTTGGAGGCCCCAACGTTGTCCTCGGGTGGGCCCATGAGCTCGGTCGAGCTCAAGGCCGGCAATTCCGCGAGTAGCCCGAGCTCGTCCGGCGAAGATCGCCCACGAGCCCGAGCTCGTCCGGGCGGAATGTCTCGCCTGAGCCTAGAGCTCGTTCGAGGCGGAGTTTGCCTGTCCGCCCTAGAGCTCGCTAGGGGCGAAGGGCATGCCTCGGGCACTCTCTTCGCACGACCCAACTCGATCATGGGTCGGGCTAGCTTTTTGTCGAGCTTAATTGTTGGATTATCGCTTGAGTTGGGGGATCCTTGATTTAGTCCCCCGATAGTAGCCCCCGAGCATTTGGGGGAGTTGTTTTCTTCCTCAAGCGCTCGTCATCGAGGTCAGGGTGTTTGGTTACGGGTGGGTGCGCCGGATGTAGCCCCCGAGGCACCGCGAGAACGATGTGTTGTTGGAGAGGCTTGAATTTTTTTCGTTCGCTTTCATTTGTTCCCATTCTTCCCTACGCTGAGGGTTGGGATGAGCTCGTGTCCGGTCTTACCTCGTTGCCGAGATCGGATGCTAGATGAGCTGTTAGCGGGTGGTTTGAGTGAGGCCTGAGCTCATCAGCTCGTTCGTTCGATCAGCTACTGGATCGACCTCATATTTTGGGAGCTCGACCTCGCATTTCCCCGAGATTGTGTCTCGAGTTTACGATGCCTTTTCCTCAAGGAAGATGTGAGAGGTCGGTGCGTCACTCCTGGTGACCCAAACGCGAGTTCGAAGAGACTTGCAGTGTTTGGAGCTCGCAAGCACGAGTCGCTTGGACTTCTCTTCCATCTGCCCCTTGCTCTGGGTGGGCCAGGGTGGCTATCGGGCCGTTGTTGGGGCGGCCTTCGAACCCCGGGCCTAGGATCGCGGCGAGCTCACTGCTGCGCCGTTTGTTAGAACGTTACCGTTGTAACTTTTTGCTGTTGGGATACCGACCGATGCATCGTGGGGACATGACAACGACTTTTTAGGAGGAGTTAAGGCGATCGTGGGAGGTAGTTCCCGGTCGCCCATCAATCACATCACCCTATTTTCACTTGACTATAAATCTACAGGACAAGGAGGGCGAGGGTTTTTTTTACCTTTCCTCGTGCTTTTCCTGCCGCCGCCATCCTCTTTGCCCCCTGCCCCCTCCATCCCTTCCGTCACCGGCAACCTAGGAGAACCCTGCCGCCACTTTCACCCTACTGGTGATCTAGAGAGACAGAGAGGTAAGAGACCGAGATGGCCGCATGGGGACCTTCGACGGTGACTAGGGCGCTGTTGGAGAACCTAGCTGTCGGCGGGAGCATCCCCACACTCACCGACATGGAAGAGTGGAAGGTCCCGGCGCTGAAGGACAACGTGCCCAATCCGCCGCATAATTTGGGTTCCTCACATTTCAATGTCTCTCGGGAATTTTTCCCAAATATCTGGAGCATTCAGAGAACTTTCTCATGGTTTAAAGTGTTCTGGACTTTTCTAGAATTATTTTAATCCTGAAATTAATTAATTTCGAAAATAATAAAATATTTCATTCTTTCACTAAGCCTATGGATTTATTTATCAATGGGCTTAATGATTATTTAGGCCCGTCGATGAAGGTGAAACCTACAACATCAATTAGCACCATATTGCTAGTTGATGTATCGTGGAGAGTTTTTCTTCCTATAAATATGTACCTTCCTACGGCTGTTGCATCATCCAAGGTTGTCGGACGTCTCATCATCGCTCCGGAAGCCCTCTTGCCACCGTTGCTACCATCCACCGAACTGCGTACGTCCGCCCGTCGAGCTGTTCAAGGTCCTCGACCTCGTTGCCGTGAATCTACAAGGCACGTTTGGTTCTATGTATGTACATGTCTTCACGTACATGAATTGCTCTCTCATTCTTGGCAAGTTGTATCTAGTCATCACGTGCTTTTGATTCAGCCTTTCTCCAACAACAGGAAGAACTAGATGAGCATCTAAGCCTGTTGCCTGACTGAGGGCTGCTGGCGTGCTCTCAAAATTTCAGCACCTTGGCTGCCGCCCGTCGTTCCACCAATTCCGTCGCGCTGTCGTCGGATCGTTCTCGCTGACTCGCCGTGCCTGCATCGTCGTCATTGAGAAATTCCTAGGTGAGCACATCTATGGAACCATCTCTGCCTTTGTTCATAGTTCCATACGTCGACGCCATCTTTGACTGGACACACGAACAGCACGTCGGCCATGGCCTCCTTCCTAGCTTTGATGACATCATGATGATATCGTTTGCTTTCTTGCCGTTCATGTACTACGGCCTTGCCTCTTCCTGCCCTGTGCAGCACCGAGCAGCAGAAGCTCCATCCTTGGCCATGGCAGTACAGGAGCCGTACGCGTGGTAGAAGGTGATCAAGTCTGTACGTGCTGTTTTGAGGTGCAAGATTAGCCACCGGTTAGTTTTTTCCGCCGTTTCTTCGTTTCGAGTCCATATCGATCCATTCCAGTTGCGTTAATTTTGTAGCATCGTTCTCTTCGTAGTAGTGCTGACGTTCATCATGTCACATACTTATGACTTTGTTAAGTTAAATAAATATTTGATTAATGCTTATGTAATGTGTTTACTAATTAAAAATAATATAGGTTTTATACTCGGTTATTTTAGAATAAAATATCAATGTGATTAATTGCTAATATAAATATGTTTATAAATAATAATTTGTTTAGTTTAAACACATTGCATATGTCTATTAGTTGCATTCACACATATTATTTTGCAAAGATAATAGTTTAACTTGATTAATTTATATGGCATGTTTATAATTAAAATATGACTAGAGTCAACTCGATTTTGAATTCAAATATGATGTGACTAATCTGAATTAATTTTATTCACATGGTTTTCTTAATTAAAATAAAGAAGCATGTAGTCTTTCTATTTCCTTCCATAATATAAAAATCATCGGTAGTCATTTCTTTTAACGATAGCCCCGTTATCGGCGTTTCTTAGCGTTCTCTCTACCGTAGCAACAAGATATCTCTTAGTTTGTTGTTTTAAAGCTTTGGCGATGATTGGTGTATTGTTCTTAGTTTATTCTTTTGGTCGGCTTGTATGTGTGGTGTTTGCTACGAGTAGAACGAGGACCGCTTGTGAGTGTTAAAGATCGGAAGAGGATGACTTGGAAGCAACATATGAGAAAGTTGGAGCGACTATAAAAGGCAAGTATAGTTTTGGGATATGCTATCTTTAAACCATGATCTTATGACTTGCTTAATGTTTATGCAATCAACTTTAAATATGGATTGTTGATAACATGGTTCATAGGGCGAAAGAGCTATGTTTTGTTTATGATGCTCTTAGCTCTCCATAAGGACTTATCCTTTGGCAAAATCCGGGATTTACCGCACAACTATGGGGGGCTACGTGGCTCGGCTTTAGTCGGTCAAAGGACCTTATCTATCTTTGTTGGTGGTTTGCCGAATTGGGAGAAACGGGGTTGTAGCTCATTTGGCCACTAATATTGTTAGGTAAACCCTTGAAAGGCTTTATGTGGGTTTTCAAAGTGTTGTGGAGGTTCTAGAGCCCATGCGGGGAAATTCATGACCCGTAGTGAAAGTGTACACCTCTCACAAGCAGAGTTAAAAAACGATATATCGGCCGTGTTTCATGGTTATGAACGGCCCGAAAAACCGAGGGAAGGATTTACTTTACTGTTGATGATGTTGTTTATGATATAATCATTGCTATACATGCTTATTAAATTATTCATGATTTATCGCTTCATGCTATTCATTATTTATGTTATAATGATCATGGGTTTTGGGGGTAGATATTGCCTAGCTATATTTGCGGAGTTCGACATGGACTCATTCTTGCTATTCCCCACACCTCGGGTGAAGTTTAGGCTTGTGATCAACCGGTCGGTCGGTCCCCTGTGGAGTCCACACTAGAAGATCGAGTGTCTTTCGGTTTGTCGCTAGCTGAGGTTAAGTCTTTTATATTATGTTCGTTATATTTTTAAGCATTGTGAATTGATACTACTAGTTATTTGTAGCTATATGTGAGATTTGACTTCCGGGGCTCACATATGGTGCACACTTGGTTTTGTTCTTAAAACCGGTGTTACAACGACTCCGACCCGGCTTCCTCGTGGCGGTACATTTACTCGGGAGAACGTCGGTGCCGAGGTGTGCCTGGTTCGATGAACCTCGAAACCGACCATTCTTGGTCGGTTTAGACATAATGGAGGGGAGGTGACATTTTCCAAAGACTCCCCTCTACTCAAGCTATAAAAGGAGACCCCCTACCTCTTCCTCAAAAGCACACAAGCAAGGAGGATCCACACATTTGAGCAAGAGAGTAGTTTAGTCTTCTTTTCATACTTCCAATTCTAGAGAGTGAGAGATGGAAGAGCTAGAAGAAAGCTTGGTTTCTTCTACTCGGAGTTGTCGGTCCACCCCCGGTGTTCCGCGGTTCCTAGGAGGTCGGAGTGCGGACTTGTCGGTACCCGCTTCGCTTGTACCTCTACAAGCTACTTACACTTTGGTAAGAAGTTTGTGTTTAACTTTCGGCTTATCACTTTTCAAGCATATTTATCTTAGCGGTTATCAACTTACGGGATTGATAGATCGTTGTTGACACATGTTATAGCATAATATTATTAGTCAAATAACATGAAATAAGGGCTTAAGTTAGATGTCAACATAAGTCTAGGGGTCTAACTAATATATTTCCACGAGTTTTGGTATTCTGTGACTCTCCAGGGACTTAACAGATAAATGCAGAGAAGAATGGAGAAAGTTCCAGAATATACATCACATATGATGACAAGACTTGACCGTGAAGTAACTCAATCCGAATTGTGGACTAAAACACTCTAAAAGATACCAGAAGACACCAGAACAAATGGGAAGCCGAGAGGAGGTTGACCCCTGGCGGCCGCCGGGGGTTATTTTGGCCGGCCGCCGGGGGGTCACCAATCGACCTCACATTTTTATGTCGGTTTACCACCGACCTTGAGGTTGTATCTACACCGTAGCGGAGGTCGGTTTGATCCGAGGGTCCATATTCATCGTCAAGTGCTATATAAGAAGACCGGTGACCCGGGGTGAAACCCTAACTCATACCAAGTCATTCTAATTCATATCAAGACTAATTCAAGTCCAACCAAGTCTAGACCTTAGCCCTAGTTCATCATACTAGAAGTAGTTAGCTATCTAGCTAGTTCTAGAGGAAGATCAAGTTCATCTTGAGTTCACGATAGTCAAGAAGTAGCGAGGAGCGTTCTTGTGGCTTCTCTCTATTCGATATGTAAGTATTATTATTATTATCGATATACAATTGTTATGACTTTGATCTATATTATTATTATATTCTTATTGATATGTATCCATGCATGCTATGATTATATGTTTAGTTTAGTGAGTTTGTCTTATATCTTATGCATGGAATTGTATAGCATCCACGTAGATGATCACTATGTGGGTGATAAGCAATGTGTAAACGTGATGTTTATACAACGTTTATCTACAACGCACCCTATATTCCGAGACATGTGGTAGATCGGCGGGAGTGACAGTCCTGTTGAGTCCTTTGGAATCCACCCTCCGAATGTTAGGACTAGTCGAGCTTTAATTACGGTAATGATCAAGTTTTGTCCTTGGTTGTTATTGGTAATGCTTGCCATGTGTAGATGTAAAGCAACCTTGCCGTGATAGCTAGATGTATTGCACTAATCGTAGTATTCATTGACATATGATTAGGAGTATCTTAGGAATATTCTTTCTATTCTTTCTATAACATGCTAATTGCTCGTATGATACTAGTGGCATATGATGATCTTAGACTTGGATAGTTATCATTTATTCAATTATCTTTATCTTGTGACTTATCCTGTTTATGAGTATTGTTTGATTCATATGGCTACTGCATTATACAACCGTAAGTGGATCTCATAAGTAAATCACATCCTAAATCATTAGAAACCCTTTTCTCTCTACTTTCCTTAGACTCACCTTCCCCTGTGGTAAAATATAAATACGATACCGGATTACTTAGGTGAAGTGCTACGATGGTATTTCTATCTCGTGGCGGCTTGCGAGATATCATGTTCATTCTTTTATCAAGGCCTATCAAGAATACCATACCCGCATTTCTTTGAGTGTTATTGGTAGGGTGACGGACTAGTGTATAGGTAATGCCTAGAAATGAGTGGTATACCTTGAGAGATCAATTCCACTATGGATAATGATGCTAAGTTTACACCCCACTACTAACACCGCCTATATCAAGCTAATATGATTAGATAGATATCCCATATATATTTCTTTTGCCTTCGTAATTTGGATCGTGTTAGAAATATCAACATCGTTTATTCGTTAGTCCTTGGTGAAGGAACCCTTTGACCAGGGAACCTTGGCCAACATCAGGGACTGTGACCGGTAGTGCAAACGTGGTGTTTGAGCTAACGTTCACCTATCTTTTGCGGTGCACCCCACGGTCGAGGGGGTAGGCGGCAGGGTCGTGACAACCTTGTCCGTCCCTAGTAATCCCCCCCACGTTCGGGTGTGTTGTAGTGCTAATTCTTAGGAAGCTTCCCAGTTGGTGCATTGGCCGGCGCGTAAGTAAGGAGATAACGACCATAGAAATCCTGCCGATAACACAAGCCCATAAAGACACACGATAACATAAGCCTAGATGCTTGCGGACTTTGCTTGTTTTTGGCTAAGAAACACCAACAAGTGGTGAGGTGTCTTTATGGGCTTATGTTCTCAGAACAGAGATTTCTATGGTCTGTTATCTCCCACTTCGACGCAAACCCACGCGCAGCGGCCGGCAGTGCCAACACACACACCGTGAGGGATTACAAGGACGGATTAAAGTCACGATCATCCTCCAGCCCCCCCGACCATGGGGTGCACCGCAGAAGATAGGTGGGCGTTAGTCCAAACACCACGTTTGCACTACCGTACACAACTCGTTGTGTTGATCAAGGTTCCCCGATCAAAGAGTTCCTTCATCAAGAGTTACGACCCGAGGGTATGACTATCAATCATGTAAGTTTATAACAGCTAACATAATATGCTTGAAGAACAATAAGCTGAAAGATGAACACAAACTTTCTTACCAAAGTGCAAGGAAGTTGTAGAAGTACAAGCGTGGCGGGCGCCGACAAGTCTGACACTCCGGCCACCCGCGATCCGCAATGCATCGGGGGTACACCGGGACTCCATGTAGAAGAGGCCAAGCCCTCTTCTAGCCTTCCCTCTCTCACACTCCATTAGAACTAAGAAGAGGAAGAAGAGTGGAGCTTCTTCCTTTCTACTACATGGTGGCCCTCCTTTGTGTTGTATATGGTTGTTTTGTGGAAGAGGGAGGAGCCATCTATTTATAGGAGGGGAGAGGGAATGTGCCATGGAATATTCCTCCAAACCGACCTCAGTACAACATCTAGGTTCAGTGAACGTGGCCACACACCCCGCACCGCCACTTTTTGGACATTCATTGCACTGCCAGGGAAGGATGGGCCTGAACCGCCTTACCGGAGGTGCGGGCACACCCAAACTTGGGTCGTTTGGGCTGAAACTTCGGCAGGAGCTCGTAGGCCTCGGAGTGAGCTTCGTTTTGACTGGTGGCTTGCTGAATTCCGATTTGGTATGATAAAGTTATGCCCAAAATACTAAACCCATGTCCTGCGGCCTGATATGATTTCATGTTGGATTTGGGCCTTGACCTTTTTGGCTTATGTTTGGATATTTTTAATCATATTTCTTGGGATTTTCTCATCTTTATTCTTGCTTCGCATTGGGCCATTCTTATCTTGTGTATTTTCCTCTGCTTTTGGCCCAATATGTATATGTTTTCAACATTGCTCGCAAAACAAGTGAAGTACCAAAACTTGTGGAAATGGTTAGCTCAAAAGCCCTATTGCTATTGTGTTTTGGTAGATTTATACTAATGTTGATGGTACAAAATGTGTAGTTAACGATCAAGTCAACGCCGGCGAAGCAGCGTCGGGCCGCGGCGCGTCGTATGTAAGGACCACGATGTCGCCTAGGAGGCCTAGAGGGGGGCGGATAGGCATGTACCTTAAAACTACCAGTAAAAACTCAACTCAAGGAGTTGTTGGAACAACGCGACACATTGCCTCGCCTCGGGTGCGGCCTTTGCCTCTTTACGCCACAGATTGCCTCACCGGCAAACAAACACAAATCAGAGTTTGAAACCTAAGCAACAAAACTTAGATCGAGTGAATTTCTCGTGTTCATGCACACAAATGTATCATAGATATCCAATAGAAAGTACCAGGAACTCAACAACAAAGTAGATCGATGAAACCCTAGCTCACAACAAATGAATGCAAGATTGTAAAAAGCACAAGTGAGAGGTTTAGGAAAGGTTACAATATCAAATAATCACTCAATCTCAAATGTACTATATGATGCTTCATTGAGCTTCAACTTGTTGTCGGTTGGTCAACTATGTGATATTGGCTTCCAATGCCTATTTGATGAACATGAAGTTATTGTGACAAAGAAGAGTGACAAGCAAGAGATATTGAGAGGCTTTAGGTACAACAACCTCTATGTTGTGGATTTCACCTCCAAGGAAGCTAACTTGCAAACTTGTCTATTTGCCAAGGCTACATCTCTTGGTTGGCTATGGCATAGAAGGCTAGCACATGTTGGTATGGGATCTCTCAAGAAGCTAACGAAGAATGATCTAGTGAGAGGGTTGAAGGATGTGAAGTTTGAAAAGGACAAGCTTTGTAGTGCATATCAAGCCGGCAAGCAAGTTGCCAACACTCATCCAACCAAAGCTTTCATGTCAACACATAGAGTGCTAGAGCTACTTCACATGGATCTCTTTGGGCCAACAACATACAAGAGCTTGGGGGCAATTTATATTGTCTAGTGATTGTTCATGACTTCTCAAGATATACATGGACATTCTTTCTTCATGACAAATCAAGTGACCGCTTGCTTCAAGAAGTTTGCCAAGATAGCTCAAAATGAATTTGATGAGCAGATTAAGATGATAAGGAGTGACAATGGCAAATAATTTGACAACACAAACATAGTGCAATATTGTGATGAAGTTGGGATCAAGCATGAGTTCTCTTCAACTTAATTACACTCTTCAACAAAATGGTGTAGTGGAGAGAAAGAACCAGACACTAATCACTTTGGCAAGAACAATGCTTGATGAGTATGACAATCGATGATAAGTTTTGAGCCGAGAAATCAACACCGCATGCTATGCATCAAACCGCCTCTACCTCCCCGAAGTTTCTTGACTAGACACCTTATGAGTTGCTCAATGGGAAGAAGCGAACGTCTCCTTCTTTAGAGGTATTTGGTTGCAAATGCTACATCTACAAGAAGCACCAACATCTAGGAAGTTTCAAAGACGTGATATTGGATTTCTTGTTGGTTACTCATCAAAGTCCAAAGCATATCGAGTATTCAATCATGCCAATTTGGCATGGTAGAGAGAAACATATGATGTGGAGTTTGATGAATCTAACACTCCCAAGGGGCACATGAGAATCTTGATGATGTAGGTGATGAACCATTGAGGGAGGCCATGAAGAACATGCCGATTGGAGACATCAAGCCAAAAGATGATGATGATGTTCAAGTCATTGATAAGCCATCTTCATCCAATGTTCCACAAGATGATGATAAAGATGAGAACAATCACCATGATGATACTCATGTCTCTCATGAACAAAGTGTGGAACATCCTCAAGATGTTGATGCTCCACAAGAGCCTCCTCAAGTGGTTGATCGAAGGAATTCTCCTCTACTCCAAGCACATCCTCAAGATCTCATTATAGGGAGTCCTACAAAGGAGGTTATGACTAGGTCTCAAAAACTTTCTTACTTTGTTGAACATCATATACTTTTGTCTCTTGTTTTGAACCAACTAGCATAGAGGACGCTCGGAAGATCCGTTTGGGTGAATGCCATGCATGAAGAATCGGGCAACTTCACCCAAGAATGAAGTGTGGACACTTGTAGAGCGGCCTAAAGGTGCAAGATTCATTGGCACAAAGTGGGTGTTCCACAACAAGCAAGATGATCAAGGCATCGTTGTGCGAGAACAAGGCAAGACTAGTAGCAAAGGGGTTCTCTCAAGTTGAAGGTTTGGATTTTTAGAGAGACCTTTACACCGGTTGCAAGACTTGAAGCCATTCATATCCTCCTTTCATATGCATCACATTACAATATGAAACTATATCAAATGGATGTGAAAAGTGCTTTTTTTAAATGGCTTCATAAATGAACTAGTATTTGTTGAACAACCTCCCGGGTTTGAAGACTAGATATCCTAACCATGTTTATAGGTTGTCCAAGGCATTATATGGGCTCAAGCAAGCCCCAACAGCATGGTATGAGTGCCTTCGGGACTTCCTCATTGCAAAGGGCTTCACCATTGGGAAGGTGGACACCACACTATTCACCAAGAAGCATGAAGGGGACATCTTCATTACATTGCAAGGAGTTTGGTGCCGTGATGTCGAAGGAATTCGAAATGTCCATGATTGGTGAGCTTACCTTCTTCCTCGGGTTTTCAAGTCAAGCAATTGAGAGAAGGAAGCTTCATCTTTCAAGAAAAGTACACCAAGGACCTTCTCAAGAGGTTCAACATGGAAGATTGTAAGCCCATCAAGACACCCATGCCAACCAATGGACAACTTGATCTAGATGAGGGAGGTAAACCGATAGACAAGACTCACTATCGATCTATGATTGCTAGCTTACTCTATCTTACCGCGGTGAAGAGAATTCTTAGGTACCTCAAGCATACACCAAACATTGGCATTTGGTATTGTTGGCATTTCTTAACGCAATCAAAGGAAACAGTATAAAACCCATCCCCGATAAAAGCGTCGAAAATGCAATCGTGACATTCCCAAGTAAACCACCATGTCGGTGATCCGAAATGAGATTGTCAACGGGATAGATCTTGCCATCTTAGATATTTCATCCATAGCGCCATCTATCATCTATCATTGTAGCATTTCACCCGGAAGTATTCAGGTATCGTTATTTATATTTTCCCAAAGGAAGGCGTGTGATTTAATAAATTAGCATGGCATCTCGAATAGAGGAACATGTGTTTGCTTAGACCAAATTGTTCATAACAGGGGTAAGCAATAATCTGTTTGTTGGATAGTGTGACACACACTTAAGAATCCACTAGCAAAAGGATAAAGAAAAATAGATAAAGAATAAATGAATAACCTAATGGAGTAATTCTAATGTATCTAGTCATGGCCTTACAAATGAATAGTTAGGATCATATGCAAACTGATTTAATCAGGGTTAGGTCTAGAATAACGGGGAGACTCCCTGGATACCATACGGCCCGATAGGAAGCATTTGCGAACTCCTACAGCACACACGAACGTGTGAGGGGATTTCAAGGGACGGTCAAGGCTTGTCACGACCAAGCCGCCTACCCCTCAACCGTGGCGTGCACTCATATCCGCGAGGTGTCGTAATACCCCCGGCACCATGCCCGCATATTAGAGCACTACTCTTGTCCCCCCCAGATCCCCACTCGTCGAATGGACGGACTAGAACAAGAGCAAAACCCGGAAGGAACAACGAACCCCATATCCCACCTCTAATCAAGTTAGGCATATGATGATCGATGAAGAAATGTAATGAACATGTCAAGATTATGATATGTTAACTATATGCTAGTTCATATACCAACACAAGAACATGAACAAGACTATACTCTAGTTCATAAGTTAGGCCAAGAACATAGATATAAGACTTGTAAATAGAAGAATGCTCCATAGAGTAGATGTATTACCAAAGCACTTTCTTCTAGGAGACAAGCCCTCCTTGTAGCTCTTCTACTCCAAGTACTAACCAAGAACTAAGAATAAGAAGAAAGAAGAAGTAGAAGAAGAGAGAGAGGTAGAGGTAGTAGAGAGAGAGAGATTGCCGGTTTCTTTGGACTCCAAGTGGTGTGTGTTGAGAGAGGGAGAGAGGGGGGCCTACTTATACACTTGGAGGAGGGGCCTAAGTGCTAATTTACACCAAAACCGACACAGTAAACCTTCCTTCGTTCTCGCCGGCGACGGGACCAAGGGCGGGAAACCCCGTTTGGAAGGTGCACGAACCGGCTCCCGAGGGCGGGCCGTAGCCTCGGGGAGGGTCGGCCGCACCGGTGGTGCGCGCGCAGCCCCTAGGCTCGGCCTGGCCCGGTCTCGGTGGGGTGTCGTCTTTTCGCCCTGAAAAGTTGTGGGCCTTTGCTTTGCTCGCCCAGTTTTGAAGTTTTGAGTCGATTTGCTCCTAGGCTTGATTTTTGCAATAATGCGCTTCCTCGAAGGCGTACTTTGGTCGATTTTCCAATCGGCTTTTATTATAAATCTGCAAAATAAAATACAAGACACTACAAGTGGAATTTATTAGTGATAAATGCATATGAGTATAAAAAGGTTTAATTTTACTCCCTTTATGGTAGTAAGTTGACGGGAAAAATATGTCGTTGGTTCACCGTCAACAAACTCCCCAAGCTTACCCTTTGCGGCGTCCTCGAGCAAAAGAGAGAAGTACTTGGTTGTTGATCGGGAGTTGCTACTATGCCGATTATGTTTTACAAGTGCCGGGGGTTATAATAAGATTTTCTACTAGAGTTTGAATAAAATGGCACATTTTTTTTCCACCCTTTATTACCTTTCATCGTAGCGGGGCTTTCTAGCTTTTCTCAAAGCCTTGGGCGGTTGCGGATAGAACGGTTATAACGTAAGTGCTTATCATTCATCCCTTTGATCAACTTTTTATCCGGGTTTTTATTTAGATAATATTTATGTTTTTCGAAAAGCATGGGCTTTATTGCTATATCCTTCATTTTTTTTTTTTTTTTTTTTTGGAGGTGGGCTCTGCCCTAGACTTTTGTCTTTTATTTCCTCTCTTTTCTTTCTTTTTTCTTTTTTTTTAGAGATGTGGGCTCTACTCGCCCTCGGACACTTGTCCATTTTTCATCTCATTTTCCTTTTTTTTTAGCATAGCCCATATCATTTCTCTTTTCGAAGTATAGATTCCCGGATGTCAAGTTTCTCTTTTGGACAAAGTCATAGCAAATCCATTTGTACCATATCATATTTGGCAACAACTTAGACTAGATAGAGCCTATGCAACCCACATGAATCGGGCTTTTCGGGATGAGTTTTTAGAATTAGCCACTAAATCCAAACTTTAGAGAATTTCAATTATAAACTAGGCACGCACAAAGCATAAGACAGAGCAACTATTCATCATTTCAACAAGGGACTAAGACTAAACATTTTATAGCTCATATATAAGCACTAAGGTACCCGGAAGAGCTACTTATTCTATTTTTTTTTTTTTTTTTTTAGTTTTAGTTTTTTTCGATGCAAGATTGTTGAAATGTAAACATGCTAAAATAAAATAAAATTTGATGGAAATAAATATGCAATGCGGTGATACCTGTGGGGTCCTCCCCAAGCTATCTGGAGGCCCGCGGGTATCTTTATTTATTTTTGTTCTTTTTTGAGATAACTCGTCATTTTACCTTTGACGGAGGGTCCACTCTTTTGAGTCTCGTGGATTTGGGACTTTCTCGATTTCGTCATTCGATGGTGCGCCGCCTCCCGGAGATGCGGAGGGTCTGCACTTCTTTTAGCTTCCACACCTTTTGCGGAGGGGTGTACTTTGATTGTTTCTTTGGTTTTGGTTCTTTTGGTGTGGAGCTTTCTTCCGAGGTCTTACGTCCTTTTGTAAAGATGGGGACCTTCTCCTTCTTTGGTTTAGGAGTTGTCTTTTTCTTTTTGTTCCCACCTTTTATTTTTGTTGACCGCCTTGGAAGTCTTTGCTTTAGGTCTTTGGGGGCTGGATTTCTATTTCTTTAATGCCTTGTTCCCCATATTTTATCCGGATCATTTTGCACTCTTCGGAGACTCGGGGCCTGAATTCGAATTTTTCTTCATTGCCATTGATATTGAAGCGGATTTCTCCAGCCCCAACATCAATCTGTGCCCCTGCGGTGCTCAAGAATGGTCGTCCAAGGATGAGTGGTGTATCTTTGGTAAATTCCATATCCAATACCACAAAGTCAACTGGGACGAAATACCCCCGGATTTTCACAGGTATGTCCTCTGCAATTCCTGCTGGATACCTTATGGATGAGTCTGCCAGCTGTAGTGTCATAGATGTTGGCTCAAGATTTGTATGTTTGAGTTTGTCAAAGACTGATTTTGGCATGACACTAACGCTGGCGCCCAAATCACACAAGGCATGGTTGAATGTTTGTGTTCCAATTGAGCAAGGAATTGTAGGGCATCCTGGATCTTTCTTCTTTTCGAGCGACGATTCGGGATAGCGGCCTTTGCATTCTTGATTAACTTCACAACTTCCGTTGTTGGCGGCGGCCGCTTGTTCTGGATGATGTCTTTTATGTACTTGGCATATGATGGCACATGGAGCATGTCTAAGAGTGGCACACTTACATGCACCTTTTGAATCATCTCCATGAACCGAGTGAACTGTTCATCCGGTGTCTGCTTCCTTGTTCTTGTGGCGAAGGGTAGGTACGTTGTGTCTGTATATTCCAATGGTACCTCTTCCACTTCGGTTCTTACGCTACACGTGGGGTTACCTCTTGAAAGCTTCTCTTTTTGTTTCCTCACCGTAGCATTGGGATTTGGTGGGTCACGAGTAGATCTTCCCCCTCTGGTAGTTCTTTGCATTTATGCTCTCACGGGGAGCTTCAGTTGCCTTGAGGCTTTTTCTCCCACCGTTACTTGAGACGAAAGGCTAGGCGGGCTATCATTGCTTCAATCTTCTTGTTGAAGGTCAACTGACTTGTTATAGCAGAGTTAAATCCGTTCAGCTTGCTGCTGACTTCTTCTAAGATGTTATCCGTTTGGCTCATCTTTTTGGTGAGGTTTTCATTGATTTTCGCCTGGCCCAGTACCAGGTCCTTCAATGATGGCTGACCAGGGTTGTAGTTGGAGTTATATCCCTGGTTGCCTTGGAATGGTGGCCTGGACATCTCCATACTTGGTGATTCGATGGATGGCTTCATGTAAATTTGCATTGTAAGCTTCCAAACCTTGCACTGAACTTCTAGGGCACGAATACGATGTATGGCTAGTATCATATCTTGCCTTTCAAACTCCCTCTCGTGAAGTATATTAAATAAAACTTGACGACATTCTTCATAGTCTAGATCACGCCGTTCCACTTCACCTTGCGGTCCACCAATCAGTAAGGTAGCATCCCTCATTGGCTCGGTAGCTTCGTCAACTCTTCGGTGAGCCTTCCTATTTTTCAGCTTGGAGATCAACAACCCGTGAAGTACCTTCTTCCCTAGCTCTGTTTGCTTCGCCAACTCTCTCTGGTAAGCCTTTGTATCACCGCCGATAAATCGGGCCTACTAGTCTTCTTTGCTAGCACCATCATGTCTTGGAGCAAGTTGGTGTCGAGGAACTCCTTTGGGTCCTGTCTTCTTTGTTGGGGTCAACTTAGTACGGGCCATCCTATAGATAGGAAAGATTGAATTAAGGATGGATCACGAAGATTATCGGGTTAGCAAGCATAGGATTGATATACCTAACCCAAACCACAATTAAGGGAAAGTGATTAATAGGTTAATTAAGCATGATGCATGAATCGAACTTACGAAACTATGCGTTAAAACGAAACTTATTATTTAGGGCAATATACATGTTACTCCACTACAAAACATTGGAATTATAAGAAAGGATTTACAAATTGATTCAAGATGAGCTATAAGCAATTTGGACCAAATTAAGAGTTTAAATTAATTTGACTCAAATCATTTTAAAGTTTTGTAAAATAATACTACGATAATCGGTAATGATTATTGCTCGGTACCAAGCTAATGAGAACCTCCTAAATTACAGGGCCCACATGCACTTATCATTGTCATTAAGACCTCGATCGTTATGCACGAGTTCCCAATAATCTAGAAAGTACTATTAATTTTCGAACGAGGATCTCATTAACAAGTCACTCCAAGTATTACAACATTTTATTCAAAATACATCGAGTAAACGGCGGAAAGATTACATAACCATAAGTTTACAAACCATTTGTTCAAATCACAAAAACTTAAATATCATTATTACAAGCCCGATATTATTGGAGTAACATTATACATAAAAACACCGACAACCCCGCCTGAGGGTTCAACTCTACTCGTCATCTTCCTCCCCGGTAGACCGTCATGCGGCGAGGGACCAAAACAAGCTGCTCATGACACGCTCTGCAACAAGGGTCAAAGAACCACGAGTGCGGGGGTACTCAACAAGACTTACCCGACCAAGAAAAGGGGAGAAGACTCGGGAATCTTTGGTCTTAGGAGTCAAGGTAAGGTTTTAGCAAGAATCAAAGACTCTTTTGCGAGAAAAAAGCTTACTATAAATGAATCCTTACTTTCAATATTTTTAATTCAGATTAGTAGCTCATATACTCTAGGTTATCCTATTCTAGAGCCAACATATTTTCTTATTCCAACTCTCTTTCCTCAAAAACATATTCCATCATTTACTACGATGCGGGTCGTGGAATCGGGTCTCCTTCTCCGAAAGCAACGGTGATTCATGAACCGATTATACCCAAATTGGGGATCCCCCAACCACGATATATATGTAGCACTTAAGCTTGCATATATCAACCCTCACTCGATTAGGTCAAAAACGGATTTGGGTCCATCGCCACCGAGAGCACGATGATCCTCCTCCCCTACCCCGTCCTAATGACGGTTTGACCCGAAGAGGGTGGGTGCGTGCTACTCCCCGCCATCTCTCCACTCCCGGTCTTGGCGGTTTGTCCGTTCGATTTGGCACACCCCCTCGATCGAAAGCTTCTCGGGGCATGTGGCGATTAGTTTCGTCGACTGGGGTGGCGCGGTCGGGCGTGCCATTGACCCAAAAACGGCCTCAAAGCAACTTGCGTTCAAAAAGTCCCGATTTCACTCGGGCCAAACAACGGGCCGGTCCTTAAATCGACCAACCGCGGGGCAAGCACGGCTAGGTATCCCGCCCGCTTTCAACCTACGTCGTCCGTCCGATCTCAAATTCATCACTATATCTCTTTCTTTTTTTCGAAAAAAGTACCATCTCCTCAAATAAAACATTTTGATGAAAAAGCAAACTAATTAAGCGGGGCTAAGCATCACTAAGCATTTTTGAAATGAAACAAGTTATCAAGGATGGTATTGAAATAAACAAGGATGGAAATGTAGCAATTAGGTTATCACTCAACTCCTAATTACTTAATGCAACATAGCATAGACATAAGTGATATAAAATTTTTAAAACATCAAGAAAGGGTTTAATGTAACCGGGGCTTGCCTTAACCGTTGACGGAATAAACTATCCCCTCGAAAACCCGGGAAATCCAACCCGCTTCCATTGGATGATAAACCTCTTACGGAACTTGCTCGATCGATTTGGATACTCTCGATCTCGTTCACTACACGAAATAATATATGCCTCAACATGATGCCATATATTTTAATATGATGCTTACAGTGCATGCAATGATAACAACTTGAGTACAACTTTCCTTCACGATAAAGTTGCAACCCAACAAAACCAACTTGTTGAACTACTCTACAAGATATCATAACCATTGCCTAAGGAGTTCTCAAGGACCACTTAATTATGATATGATCCAAGATTCACAAAACAATACAAAAGTCACACAAAAACCTAATTTATTTGACACTAAACAAATTATAAATCACATAAAATAATAGAGCCTAGAAAAGAAAATAATTTAAACTTGTCAAAACGACTCCAAACTTTTTTATACAAGTAGAACACATCATAAAAACAGTACCAAATAAATTTTCATGATTTTTGTATAAATATTTTATTTTCTAAAAATCATAGAAGATGCATTTTTAATTAAAGATTGTATTTTTAAATCATGCAAGAACTACTCAAAATCAAAGTTTCAAATTTTTCATAAGTAGATATACTCATAAGAAGGTTCTACAAAAATTTTCGTAATTTTTGAAGCTAAATTTGAATTTATATGAAATTCACAAAAACAGATACTATTCAAATAAAAGAAATTCATAAAAACATTTCATAAAAGGAAAAAGGTTTGGTCGACTTTGGCCCGACACCTTGTGACCCAACACTGTTACGGCCTACTACTATTCATAGTGGGCTTGGTTACTATTCCGATATGGGCGGCCCGTGCTGCTGATCTTGCCGGCACCATTCACGTGCGTGCCGTCGTGCCCGTGGCCCACGGCATGGCTACACCGACGGTGGCCACCGCCGCGGCGCGTTGCGTTCGCGGCAGCGGTTATGGTAGCGGTGGAAAGGAAGGCTCGGGAAGGCGGTGGCTCACCCGAAACACGATCGCGCCGCGCTAGATTGGGCGGAGGCGGGGTGGAGCTAGGTCACGCGAATCGATGGCGGCGGCTCGGCGACGGCAAGTCGGCGTTCCGGCGACGTCGAGCTTTGGCTGGGCAAGATAAAGGCGATCCGCGACCACGGCACCAAGGCAATTCCATTTGTGCATAAACTTTGGCGAGAGACTCACCGGAGCAAAGCCGCAACGGCGACGGAGCTCCACGGCGGCGCTCCCGATCGGCCCGAAAGGAAGAAAGGCTTCGCCGCAGCGGTCTAGGAAGGGAGAAAAGGGGTTGCGGCCGGGGGACGGAGGGGCGTGAGAAGGTTGCGGCTGGCCGGCGAACTAAGACGGCAAAGAGAAGCTACGACGACGGCAATTCCGGCGGGCGGACGACGACAACCGGCGGCGGTGGTTTCGGAAAAAAAAAAAAAAGAAACGGCGGCGGGCGACTTATATAGGGAATGGAGGGCATGGACGGGTGGATGGCGATGTCTCGAGCCCCCCCCCTGGCCAACGACGTTCGAGGATGACCGAAGCCGCGAGGCGACCCGCGGCGGCGGCCGGCCGGCGGCGGGCATGGAGGAAACAGGGAAATCCGTTTCTGTAGCACCTAAACCTAGCTTTTCTGAATTTTGATCAAATTCTCCCCAAATTTGAACTGAACTTGAAAAACTCAAAAAGCAACTTGGCCTAATTTTTCAAGATCTACAATTTTTCACAATTGGAAGATTTTCAAATTCGGCCTCTAAATATGACTTTTGAAATGGGGTCAAAAAGGGACAAATTTGAATCCAAAATTACTTTCAAATTTATTCAAAAACTTCAAAAACTTTGTACACCTCTTTTTTACACATCAAAACAAGATCTACAACTTGGCTTTTGGAAATTTTTTGCAAATTTTGCTTAGATTTTGAATTATGGAAAAGGGGATAAAAGAGAGGATGGAAAATTAGGGTTTTGAAGCTTAATTCAAATTTGAATTTGATTCAAATTTCAGTTTCCCACCTATTCTATCAAACCCTCATTCAACAACACACTTAGGATCAAAAACATAAATTGAAAATTTAATCACTCTAAAATTCTTAAGCACAAACATTTCTCTAAAAAAAATAAACTTATTTTAATTTGATGCATTTCAAATTTTCTAATCATGCATGCTTTGCAATGATCATGATGACATGGCATGTTTTAGTAATAGTAACACCGAGGGTGTTACAGCCTTTCCCCTAAAAGAAATCTCGTCCGAGATTTAAAGCTCTGAGGGTTAAGTAGCGGCAAAGGAAATGTGTCAAGCAAACACATCTCAAACTAGTTCATAAAAGCGGGTAGGATGTTGGCTAATACATGCTACAAGGGTTTAAAAGAGACAAACTAAAACTTCGGGGAGGGAATGTAACCTAGATAGAAGCAAGAAATTCCGGGAAGTGCTCTTGCGGATATTCCTCGACTCCCCATGTAGCTTCTTCTTGAGAATGTTGATTCCATTGGATCTTATACCATTTGGTTGTTCTTCTTCTACGAGTGACACGATCTTTACGGTCAAGAACTTGAACGCGGATATTCTGAATAGACCAGATCGGGTTCAAGTGCAACTCCTTCAATATCAACCACTTGATCGGGCACTCGAAGACATTTCTTCAATCGGGATACATGGAACACATTATGCCGCGGCGAAAAGGTGTTACGGTAACTCCGGACGATATGCTAATTTTCCACATCTTTCCGAATGCGGAATGGTCCAATGTAACGAGGTGCTAGCTTGCCTTTGATCCCAAATCTTTTTACTCCCTTCATAGGTGATACTTTTAAATAAACATAATCTCCCACTTCAAATGTCAAGGTTGACGCCTTTTATCCGCATAACTTTTACTCGTCGAGACGAGAGCTACTTTCATATTTTCTTGTATAACACGAACCTTCTCTTCTGCTTCCTTTACCAAATCCACACCAAAGAACCATCGTTCTCCGGGCTCGGACCAACTCAAAGGTGTTCTACATCTGCGACCATACAACGCTTCAAACGGTGCCATCTTGATACTTTCTTGATAACTGTTGTTGTACGAGAAATTACGCGGTAAACATTCATCCCATTTTTCTTGATAAGTGAGAACACAAGCTCGTAACATATCCTCTAAAATTTGATTAACCCTTTCGATCACATCCATCGATGCGTGGGTGATAAGCTGAACTATGATTAAGCTTGGTTCCCAATGACTTTTGTAGTTGTTTCCAAAATTTATTCATAAATATTGAACCTCTATCTGAAACAATATTCTTTGGTGCACCATGCAGACTGAATATCCGAGCAATATATATCTCGGATAGATTTTTGCGAAATAATCATCCTTTCTTGGCAAAAAATGCGCTATCTTAGTAAGACGATCCACAATAACCCAAATGGAATTGAAACCCCTTGATGTCCTAGGTAAACCAACAATAAAGTCCATGGTAATTTCCTCCCATTTCCAAGGCGGAACAGGCGGTGGATTTAAGCGTCCGGCGGCTTTCATGTGTCTTGCC
Organism: Hyparrhenia diplandra; assembly: GCA_015847255.1. Lineage (NCBI taxonomy): Eukaryota > Viridiplantae > Streptophyta > Magnoliopsida > Poales > Poaceae > Hyparrhenia > Hyparrhenia diplandra. Next base: position 22,401 of record JADLZK010010846.1, on the reverse strand, counting down.
TTTACTCGTCGACATGTATCACATTTAGCCACATAACGAGCAACTTCTATCTTCATCTTGGTCCACGAATCTCTCGTTTCAAGTCCTGATACATCTTAGTGCTTCTGGGTGAATAGAATACCTAGTCAAGTGTGCTTCATCCGGGATCTGGCGGACGTAACTTCGGGAACCTTTGGTACTACCAAACGATTCTTGAACCATAACACATCCGCTTCATCAATTACGAAACAAGATAGCTTTCCACTTCTAACTTTCTCTTTGATATGTGCTACACCTTTGTTTTCTCTCTGAGCAATAATCGATCTCGGATATTTGATTCTCTTGATGATCTTTGGATAAAGTCCCCTGTTCAATAATTCCCAAATTCAACTTTTCCATATCTTGACACAAAGTCTTATCCATTAAACTCACATCAAGACAATTGCATTGAGACTTCCGACGAGTGCATCGGCAACCACATTTGCTTTTTTGGGGATGGTAATGCACTTCTAGATCATAATCCTTGATCAACTCCAACCATCTTCTTTGCCTCATATTCGGTCGGTTTGGGTGAAGATATATTTTAAGCTCTTGTGATCGGTATAAATATGACAAGTGTTGCCCAACAAATAATGACGCCAAATCTTTAGTGCATGGACAAGCTGGCGCTAATTCTAAATCATGAGTTGGATAATGTTCTTCATGACGTTTAAGTTGTGCGGAGGCATAAGCAATAACCCTTCTTTCTTGCATTAGTACACAACCAAGGCCAATACGGAAGCATCACAATAAACATCAAACGGCTTCTCAATATCCGGTTGAGCTAATCTTTGTGTCGCGATGAGTTAATGCCTTCTTCGAATCTTGAAAGCTTTCTCACACTCGGATGACCGGACAAACTTAGTTTGATTCTTCAACAACTTCGAGTGATAGGCTTTGCTACTTTTGAAAAGTCCGAATAAACCGGCGGTAATATCCCGCCATTCCGAGAAAAATCTACGGACTTGATGCACGGTGGTTGGGGGCTTCCGTTAAGAATATCCTTGACTTTACTTGGATCAATCAAACTCCATCGGTGACAACACATGACCCAAGAATTGTACTTTCTCTAACCAAAACTCACACTTACTTGAACTTGGCATATAAATGATGATCTCTTAGACGTTTCAAAACAATTCGAAGGTGCTCAGCATGCTCTTCTTTGTTCTTGGAATATATCAATATATCATCAATGAATACCACTACAAACTTGTCAAGTTCTGACATGAATACCGTATTCATCAGATACATGAAATGAGCTGGGGCATTGGTTAATCAAAAGACATCACCAAATACTCATATAAACCATATCCGGTAGTGAAGGTAGTCTTTGGAATATCTATCGGTCTAATCTTAATCGATGATATCCGACCTCGAGGTCAATCTTAGAAAAGACTTTTGCTCCAGCAAGTTGATCAAAAAGCAGATCAATGCGGGGCAAAGGATACTTATTTTTAATCGTCACTTCATTCAGTGGACGATAATCAACACACATCCTCAAAGTGTGATCTTTCTTTTTCACAAATATTGCAGGGCACCCCCAAGGTGATGAACTGGGTCGAATAAAACCTTTATCCAACAATCCGCAGAATCGGGTTTTTAGCTCGCTAATTCTTTAGGTGGCATTCTATATGCTCTCACGGATATTGGGGCGGTTCGGCCGATCTGTTCTAAACTCAACATCTCGTCGGGCGGTAAACCCGGGTAAATCTTACGGAAACACATCCGGGAATTCATAAACTACCGGGATATCCTTTATTTCCTTAACGGATGTAGCCACGAGATTCTCTCAACGACCCTCTTAGGAATGGGGAGTTGAATAAGAAGTTGAGAAGCGCTATCGGGTATATTTACCCTTATTGTTCTATTCAAAACATCGATGATGACCCCATGCCGATACATCAATTCATACCGGGGATCACATCTATATCTTGATCCTTTAGAATTAGCATGTTAGTGGAAAATTATGCCCACCTAACGTTACGGGCACACAGTATACTATTTCTTTAGAACACGACGTCCCCCCCTGCGTATCAAGAATTCCTCTTTTGTTTCCCCAATGGTTAAGTCATGCTTCACAACAAATGTTCTATTGATGAATGTATGAGATGCTCCGGAATCAAACAATGTAGCTGCAGGATGATTAGCAACGGAAACATACCCATCATGGCGGGTTCCCCTGCAGGCATTTCATCAATATTAGTATAGAACACCCGTCCGGTTTTCTTCTCAACTTTGCCCTTCGAGTATTCTCGACCACTATTGTTCTTGTTGCGTAGGGCTGGCGACTTCCCGATGCTACGAAAAATTGGGATTATACCTCCAAGGATTGGGGCATTCTCGGGAATAGTGTCGGGCTTGCCACGGTTAAAGCAGAGATAGTACCACCTTGGACTTGTGGAATGAGGGGCTTCAATGATAGGAGCATTTGGGCGACGTGGATAGGTAAGAGCTGTAGCGGGCGACAAATGGGTGTGCCAAGGCCGAACTGCGGTGGGCGATAAGGAGGGCGATAATGATTGACCGGATGATAGATCACCCTCGGCGACTTCTTATTTCCACCCGGAAAATCCGTAAGATGTATTTTTCTTCTTGTTCTTAATCTCCTTGTGTTGACGATACTTTTCTTCAAAGATGGAGTGCCATATTTACCACATCATGATAAGTATACGTAGCGCGAGTGGTCATCATTGTCTAAAGTTTCATATTTAGACCACGTAAGAACCACTCCTTTCTCTTGGATCTGTACTAACATGTTAAGGAGCATACCGAAAAGATGATTAAAGCGGCCAACATATTCCATAACGGTGATCTCCTTGTTTCAAATTAATAAATTCCGTTAACTTTTTGGCCATCACACCTTCGGGAATGTAGTGTGCGGAAAGCTTCACGGAACTCGCCAAGTCACTTGGTGACCAGGTTTGGCTGCATGGCGAGAAAAAGTAGCCCCCACCAAGCTCTGCGGCACCCTAAAAGCAAACCGGGGGCGCAAAATGGGGCTTCGATAGGTGGTAAAATCCATAAGCTCAAACTTTTGCTCCATAGTACGGAGCCAATCATACGCCTCCAAAGGTTCATTTGCTCTCGAAAAGATTGGGGGCTTAGTGTCGGTGAAATCGAGGTATGAATTTTTCTTTTTATCATTTCGGCGACCATGATTACCGATCACTATTCGACTATTCTGTGCCACTTCGCATTAAGCGACTATTTTCGATAGTAGCTTGGACCAAAGCGACTATGGCATCTGGCGGATGCGGGGAACCTGGGTGGGTTTGGGAAGCAGCCCCTGAACTGCTAGCATTGGATTGAGGCATCATTTGCAAACAAACCGACTTTACTCATTAATTTACATATAACTTCCTAAAAAGTTACAGCAACACACCAAACCGGTTCACTTATTTATTATACAATCCTGCATCAAGCAGGACCATCCAACCCACTAAGTTTACACACTCTTATTATCTAACATATCTTACAACATCCTCACAACCACTCAAACATCATTCTCACTGTCTGATAGTGCTCTATCTCCTCTGGTTCTTCTTCTTCTGTAACACCCCAAATTATGCCTCTTTTGAAAATAGAGCTTAAATGATTTATTTTTGTAACATTGTGTTCATGAAACATAGGAAACTAATATTTTTATTAAATTAAAATTTATTCTAGGAGTTAGCAACATTGTTGTGCATACATGCTGGTGCATTTACATTCTTGTGCTCAGTGGTTTTTGTTTCAAAGTCCAACCGATTTCAATTTGATTTTGAAAAGAGTTTTGAAATTGTTTAGAAATAAAAGAAAAAGAAAAGGAATTACTTGCCTCCTTCCTTCCTTTGTTCTTTCTGCCGTGATCAGCCCGTGGCCCAGCTGCTGCGTCACCTCCACCGCAGCCCAGGCCTGCTCGTCTTCCTGCTAGGCACACGGCAACAGCCCAGGTCGAGCGTGCCTCACCCATGTCCTTTATAGGGAAGCCATACATGTTACCCTAGGCGCTGCCGCCGCCATCGCTGGAACCTGCAGCCCCAGAAAACCCTACTAGAACAAGTCTTCGAAGCCGCCGCGGCATCCTGCGGCCTCTTCGTCAACTCGATCTTGCCGAGCTTCACCCTGTGGAAGTCGACGCTGCCGCCCTGCCAACAGCCCGGTGCTGCCTCCGGTGCATCTCTGTACGCGTATAACAGTGCGTACGATCGTACCTCTCTCGATCTTTCTCTCTAATTATCTGTTGTTTACATGCGGATGCCAAACCTTGCAGGAACCCGCTATTGCCCCCAACGAGACCATCCTAGGTGACATCCCGACCATTTGAGCCCGGCCATTGAGACCATCGTAGGTGAGATCCTGTATCCTCATCTACCTCCCTGTGTTTTTCTTTTTTACTAGAAGAACCGATGGCTGTAGGGCCTTCAACATGTTTGTGCCGGCGAACTCTCCATACAGCCAGCAATTGGACCACCCTACCGGCCGGTGCTGCTGTCCGTGCCCAACGCCATAGCTGAGACGCACACATGTCCAAACGCGACATCGGCCATGCACCCTGCTCAAATTCTAGCTTTAGTTTTCCTGATGTCATGCATACAATACAAATATACCTAATATACCTGTATACAACCAACAGCCGAGATGAGCGTGCATCCCTGCTCTAAACTGTTACGATTCTTAGCTTGATGACCTCCATATGACATTATGATGACATCAATATGTTTTCTTGCCGATTTCCTTTAGAAAAATAAATACAGAAATACCATGGTAATACACATGTGCCTACAATCATCATGAAAGCCACCACGTAGCTAGTCCTCTGCATGCTGCTGATTCATTTTGGCTTCCTGAAGGTGCATGCTACTATACGTGCTAGTGCCCACTTCACGTAATGTGTGCATGCAAAGTTTCTCTCCAACAAATCTCTAAAAGTTCCTTGCTCCGACCCACATTTGACCAGTTCCAAAAAGCTTTCAATGTCTATATATATCTTTTAGCAATATCCTTGCTTAATCAACCCTATGCTCACGTTTGTAGCTTCATAGGTTCAAGTTCGTTAGATGCTCTCATGTATCAAATTCTTTTGCAAGCTAATGAATGAAATAAGATACGTTTAGAAATAAAGCATGAGTAGTTTAAACTCGTTTTTTTTTATTAAATTATGTTTTGATTAATCTAGTCTAAATAACTCTTCCATATGGTTTTACTCAATTAAAATAAACCAAGCATATAGGCCTTTTCTTTTTATGTAATATAAATCTCTCGGTAGTCGTTTCTTTTCAACGGTAGCTCCGATTAGTGTGCTTTTTCACGTTTGTGTGTTTATATAGATCGCGTAGATTAGTTTTCAAACCTTTTTCATTGCTTGGTGTATTGTTCTAATTGAGTACTATGTTTCCTATGCATGTCTGTTCGGATGCTTGTGTGGTGCTTTATGATCCTATCTAGTCGGTGAGATTTACGTGGTGAACCGGAACACATTAACAATCAAGAAGGATTTATCTTGGAGCTTTGGACTTGAAGAAGGATCGATATTAAGGCAAGTATAGTTTTGGGATATGCTATCTTTAAACCATGATCATATGACTTGAATGATGTTTATGCAATGAGCGTAAAACATGACTATTAGCAACATGTGGACTTGTGCGTATTAGTCTCAGGGAATTACGATACAACCGAGAGTGCCGCATTTGTGGCTTTAGTCAAGTATGAGGAACTTTTCTAGTTTGTTAGTTGTTGCTGATCTTGCGGTAGCCTAGGTTGCGAGAATGGGATCATGGAGGGTTTCATTCGCCTAGATGCTCCCCCTGCGGGACGCTAACCGACTGGTTAGGGACTTTTGAAAGACTTCATAGTGAACCCCGCCGACTTTCCTTGGGAGAGGGGTTAAGAGGCTCGCCACCTCGGGCGAAAGGGCAAATCACGACTCACGGTGAAAGTGTACACCTCTGCTTGTGAGTAAAACCCGGTATATCGGCCGTGCTCACGGTCACGGCGGCCTTGGAACCTTTGCATTAAAGATGATGACCTATGTTTGTTTAACAGTTCATAATTTATCGTTTATGCTCTACATTATTATGTTATAGTGATCATGGTATTTGGGTAAGATATTGCCTTGCTATTCTTGTTGAGTTTGACATGGACTCACTCTTGCTATTCCCCCACACCTCGGGTGAAGTTTAGGCTTGTGATCAACCGGTCGGTCGGTCCTCGTGGAGTCCGCATCGGAGGATCCGAAAGTGTTTTCCGGCTGTCTGCTAGCTGAGGTTATGTTCTTTATATTTTAAGCATTGTTGGCTTGATACTACCCTTTACTTGTGACTATATGTGAGATTTGACTTCCAGGGCTCACATATGGTGTATACTTGGTTTTGTTCTTAAAACCGGGTGTTACAAGTGGTATCAGCTTCTGGTTGACTGTAGGACGCAAGCCTAGTTAGAATGGTCGCTTCCTGAAGCTTATTTTGCTCAAAAACTATTTTCTACAACCTTGACCTCTGAATTGACTAGTTCTCATTCCTTGTCCAATTTGTCTCCTCCTCGATAGCTTCCTTTGAGCTATTATTTCTTATCACCTTGAATTTTGTTTCTTTTGGTTTAATAAAATTTTCAAATCTCACTTTATTCAAAGTTCGAAGGCCTTTCATCAACTTCAACCTGCCCTTTAGGATCTTTGCCCCCTAAAATGAAGAGAACGATAGTATCGAAAGTTGAGTCATTGTTTGATTTGTGCATCTCTATTGCCTTGTTGAATTGTCATTATGCATGTGCTTGATTTGGATTTTGTATTGAGTGCAATGATATTGTTGGCTTGTCCACAATTTCATTTAGTTCATAGGATTAAGGTATAAGGATTAATGAAATAAATAGTGGGGGTGGTTTTCTTGTTTTTTACGTCCAACTTTGTCATCTCGGGCAGTCTGTCTTCTTCAGCTAGTACCTCTGCCCTCGGATCATCAAAAATTATGGAATAATTCTGGACAAAAGAGACTTCCATATCTTTATCTGAGTTCAAGAATCACCTTCATATCCTATATGGTTTGAGAGTTATAAAAATCACAAGATGATGCAACCATGCTGACAGAAATCTGGAACAGTTTCGGTTGTGAACTGTTTTCGACCATCCTATGTTTCTAATTTGGAAAAGTTTTCTACAAGGAACTTGTAGAGGATTTCATAAGCTTTCCGACGGTATAAACTACAACTTCGTTGGATTAACAGAGCTTGAGTTATGGCTGTTTTACGGCACTGCTGTTTTTCTTTTACGCTCGCGAGGACTTTTCAGATTACTTGTTATTGCCTATGCAAATATTCTCTTGGATACCAAAGGTCTTCATGATAAGTTAACCCACTCAAAATAAGATGCATGTTACCTCTTGCACCCCTTGCTGAATTTTCTTAAGGGGGGTAGTCAAGCTAAATGATTTGCAAGATGAAGTTCTTATGTTCTAGTGTCTCATTTGGAAGTATTGGTTCTATCTATGGTTGAGTTGTTCTTGTTTCTCTTGCTATCTTAACATCTCATGAAGCTACAATTAATAGTCCTATAGACAACTGGATTCTAACACATGTGTGTTGAAAACAGATGGTTGCTACTAGGAGCAGTGCTTCACATGGTGCTAGAAGGAATGCACCCAATTCTAATCCTCCACCGTCAAGACCCCCAACTATAAAGCAAGCTTTGACAACACAGACTGAGTTGTTGCAGACTCTTGTTCAACATGTGATAAACAACCAACAACAAGCACCCCCAGTTGACAAGCGTGGTGAATTTCTCAAGGGACAACCACCGACATTCAGTCATACAAGTAACCCAATAGAAGCTGAAGATTGGCTTAGAATTGTGGAGCGACAACTTGATATAGCTCAGTGTGATGATCATGAGAAAGTGCTTTTTGCTTCCGGTCAATTACAAGGAATTACGTTACATTGGTGGGAAGTATTTCGGGTTACACAACCAGATGTAGATCAAATCAGTTGGGAAGAGTTCAAAACTGCTTTCAAATCTTATCATGTTTCTGAGGGAGAAGTGGAACTTAAGATAGAGGAATTCCATAGCTTGGAGCAAGGATCCATGTCAGTGCGTGAGTATCGTGACAAGTACACTCAGTTGTCACGTTATGCTCCAGGAGCAGTGGATAATGACGCCAAAAAGCAACAACGCTTTATAAGAGGATTGAGTGATTATAGGATTCGACTACAAATGATGGGCGGTGTGTATCCTGACTTTGAAACCATGGTGGGTAGGGCAATGGTAATTGAGAGCATGCGTCAAGAGATGGATGAAAAGAGAAAGGAAAGGCAGAGTCAATGTATAGAAAACAACACCGGTCTCTCTTACACTTCTGAGCAAGAATTCCAGCCGGGTTATCCAAGGTCAGTTGATCCATCGAATCTTGAATCTTCCCAGTTATTTCATCAGTTCCAACAAGAGGACCAGTATGATGATCGCAATTTACTCCAAGAGCGGCGAAGTGACATGCCAATGGAGGATAGTGTACCCAATAATCCAAATGCAGGCAATGAGTGTTATAATGAACTTGGTCACCATGGGGACATGTGCTTGGAGAAACAACAACAACCTGGCTATAAAAACAAGAAACAACAAAACTATGTGATGGCCAAAGTTAACCATGTGACTATGGAATCTGCACAAAAAGCCTCGAAGTTGTGTATGGCACATTCTTAGTGAACTCAAGCCTGCATCGGTGTTGTTCGATCGTGGAGCCTCACATTCCTTTGTTTTACGCTGAATTTGTGAAGAGAAATCCTATGATTAAGCATATCACGAAGAAAGTCATGCTAGTTAAGTTACCGAAGGAGAAATTAAAGCTACATTGCGTTGCCCTAAGGTCACACTTAATTTAAAGGGGTTTGACTTTCGAGCAAAACCTTTTGTCCTAAGTTATTCTAGCATCGATCTGATATTGGGAACAGATTGGCTCATGGTACATCATGTAGTGATCCAAGGTGCGAACAAAACTGTGCATGTGAGAACTAAGTTGGGAAAAATGATAGAAGTCAAAGCAACCTCACCAGAAGAATTGCAATGAAACACGGAGAAAGAAAGTGTCTTTCAAGCTTAGAGTGATTTGGACCTCCAAGTGTACTTCGATATGATTTATATATCTTAGTTGAAGAAGAATGTTTGTACGAGCTTGAGAAACAATAAAACCTTGGATGAGTTATGGTTAAAGTGAAGTTTAAAGTCAGAGCATCCCATCACCATCTTCCAAATCTCGACGAGATTTCTCTTAAGGGGGTAGAATTGTAACACCCCAAATTATGCCTCTTTTGAAAATAGAGCTTAAATGATTTATTTTGTAACATTGTGTTCATGAAACATAGGAAACTAATATTTTTATTAAATTAAAATTTATTCTAGGAGTTAGCAACATTGTTGTGCATACATGCTGGTGCATTTACATTCTTGTGCTCAGTGGTTTTGTTTCAAAGTCCAACCGATTTCAATTTGATTTTGAAAAGAGTTTTGAAATTGTTTAGAAATAAAAGAAAAAAAAAAGGAATTACTTGCCTCCTTCCTTCCTTTGTTCTTTCTGCCGTGATCAGCCCGTGGCCCAGCTGCTGCGTCACCTCCACCGCAGCCCAGGCCTGCTCGTCTTCCTGCTAGGCACACGGCAACAGCCCAGGTCGAGCGTGCCTCACCCATGTCCTTTATAGGAAGCCATACATGTTACCCTAGGCGCTGCCGCCGCCATCGCTGGAACCTGCAGCCCCAGAAAACCCTACTAGAACAAGTCTTCGAAGCCGCCGCGGCATCCTGCGGCCTCTTCGTCAACTCGATCTTGCCGAGCTTCACCCTGTGGAAGTCGACGCTGCCGCCCTGCCAACAGCCCGGTGCTGCCTCCGGTGCATCTCTGTACGCGTATAACAGTGCGTACGATCGTACCTCTCTCGATCTTTCTCTCTAATTATCTGTTGTTTACATGCGGATGCCAAACCTTGCAGGAACCCGCTATTGCCCCCAACGAGACCATCCTAGGTGACATCCCGACCATTTGAGCCCGGCCATTGAGACCATCGTAGGTGAGATCCTGTATCCTCATCTACCTCCCTGTGTTTTTCTTTTACTAGAAGAACCGATGGCTGTAGGGCCTTCAACATGTTTGTGCCGGCGAACTCTCCATACAGCCAGCAATTGGACCACCCTACCGGCCGGTGCTGCTGTCCGTGCCCAACGCCATAGCTGAGACGCACACATGTCCAAACGCGACATCGGCCATGCACCCTGCTCAAATTCCTAGCTTTAGTTTTCCTGATGTCATGCATACAATACAAATATACCTAATATACCTGTATACAACCAACAGCCGAGATGAGCGTGCATCCCTGCTCTAAACTGTTACGATTCTTAGCTTGATGACCTCCATATGACATTATGATGACATCAATATGTTTTCTTGCCGATTTCCTTTAGAAAAATAAATACAGAAATACCATGGTAATACACATGTGCCTACAATCATCATGAAAGCCACCACGTAGCTAGTCCTCTGCATGCTGCTGATTCATTTTGGCTTCCTGAAGGTGCATGCTACTATACGTGCTAGTGCCCACTTCACGTAATGTGTGCATGCAAAGTTTCTCTCAACAAATCTCTAAAAGTTCCTTGCTCCGACCCACATTTGACCAGTTCCAAAAAGCTTTCAATGTCTATATATATCTTTTAGCAATATCCTTGCTTAATCAACCCTATGCTCACGTTTGTAGCTTCATAGGTTCAAGTTCGTTAGATGCTCTCATGTATCAAATTCTTTTGCAAGCTAATGAATGAAATAAGATACGTTTAGAAATAAAGCATGAGTAGTTTAAACTCGTTTTTTTTTAAATTATGTTTTTTGATTAATCTAGTCTAAATAACTCTTCCATATGGTTTTACTCAATTAAAATAAACCAAGCATATAGGCCTTTTCTTTTATGTAATATAAATCTCTCGGTAGTCGTTTCTTTTCAGCGGTAGCTCCGATTAGTGTGCTTTTTCACGTTTGTGTGTTTATATAGATCGTAGATTAGTTTTCAAACCTTTTTCATTGCTTGGTGTATTGTTCTAATTGAGTACTATGTTTCCTATGCATGTCTGTTCGGATGCTTGTGGTGGTGCTTTATGATCCTATCTAGTCGGTGAGATTTACGTGGTGAACCGAACACATTAACAATCAAGAAGGATTTATCTTGGAGCTTTGGACTTGAAGAAGGATCGATATTAAGGCAAGTATAGTTTTGGGATATGCTATCTTTAAACCATGATCATATGACTTGAATGATGTTTATGCAATGAACGTAAAACATGACTATTAGCAACATGTGGACTTGTGCGTATTAGTCTCCGGGAATTACAAGTTACAAATCGAGAGTGCCGCATTTGTGGCTTTAGTCAAGTATGAGGAACTTTTCTAGTTTGTTAGTTGTTGCTGATCTTGCGGTAGCCTAGGTTGCGAGAATGGGATCATGGAGGGTTTCATTCGCCTAGATGCTCCCCTAGCGGGACGCTAACCGACCGGTTAGGGACTTTTGAAAGACTTCATAGTGAACCCCTGCCGACTTTCCTTGGGAGAGGGTTAAGAGGCTCGCCACCTCGGGCGAAAGGGGGCAAATCACGACTCACGGTGAAAGTGTACACCTCTGCTTGAGAGTAAAACTGGTATATCGGCCGTGCTCACGGTCCACGGCGACCTTGGAACCTTTGCATTAAAGATGATGACCTATGTTTGTTTAACAGTTCATAATTTATCGTTTATGCTCTACATTATTATGTTATAGTGATCATGGTATTTGGGTAAGATATTGCCTTGCTATTCTTGTTGAGTTCGACATGGACTCACTCTTGCTATTCCCCACACCTCGGGTGAAGTTTAGGCTTGTGATCAACCGGTCGGTCGGTCCACGTGGAGTCCGCATCGAGGATCTCGAGTGTTTTCGCTGTGTCGCTAGCTGAGGTTATGTTCTTTATATTTTGTTCGTTATATTTTAAGCATTGTTGTCTTGATACTACCCTTTACTTGTGACTATATGTGAGATTTGACTTCCGGGCTCACATATGGTGTATACTTGGTTTTGTTCTTAAAACCGGATGTTACAAGTGGTATCGGCTTCTGGTTGGATCAGGGACGCAAGCCTAGTTAGAATGGTAAACTTCTGAAGCTTATTTTGCTCAAAAACTATTTTCTACAACCTTGACCTCTGAATTGACTAGTTCTCATTCCTTGTCCAATTTGTCTCCTCCTCGATAGCTTCCTTTGAGCTATTATTTCTTATCACCTTGAATTTTGTTTCTTTTGGTTTAATAAAATTTTCAAATCTCACTTTATTCAAAGTTCGAAGGCCTTTCATCAACTTCAACCTGCCCTTTAGGATCTTTGCCCCCTAAAATGAAGAGAAACGATAGTATCGAAAGTTGAGTCATTGTTTGATTTGTGCATCTCTATTGCCTTGTTGAATTGTCATTATGCATGTGCTTGATTTGGATTTTTGTATTGAGTGCAATGATATTGTTGGCTTGTCCACAATTTCATTTAGTTCATAGGATTAAGGTATAAGGATTAATGAAATAAATAGTGGGGGTGGTTTTCTTGTTTTCTGTCCAACCTGTCATCTCGGAGCAGTCTGTCTTCTTCAGCTAGTACCTCTGCCCTCGGATCATCAAAAATTATGGAATAATTCTGGACAAAAGAGACTTCCATATCTTTATCTGAGTTCAAGAATCACCTTCATATCCTATATGGTTTGAGAGTTATAAAAATCACAAGATGATGCAACCATGCTGACAGAAATCTGGAACAGTTTCGGTTGTGAACTGTTTTCGACCATCCTATGTTTCTAATTTGGAAAAGTTTTCTACAAGGAACTTGTAGAGGATTTCATAAGCTTTCCGACGGTATAAACTACAACTTCGTTGGATTAACAGAGCTTGAGTTATGGCTGTTTTACGGCACTGCTGTTTTTCTGCTCGCGAGGACTTTTCAGATTACTTGTTATTGCCTATGCAAATATTCTCTTGGATACCAAAGGTCTTCATGATAAGTTAACCCACTCAAAATAAGATGCATGTTACCTCTTGCACCCCTTGCTGAATTTTCTTAAGGGGGTAGTCAAGCTAAATGATTTGCAAGATGAAGTTCTTATGTTCTAGTGTCTCATTTGGAAGTATTGGTTCTATCTATGGTTGAGTTGTTCTTGTTTCTCTTGCTATCTTAACATCTCATGAAGCTACAATTAATAGTCCTATAGACAACTGGATTCTAACACATGTGTGTTGAAAACAGATGGTTGCTACTAGGAGCAGTGCTTCACATGGTGCTAGAAGGAATGCACCCAATTCTAATCCTCCACCGTCAAGACCCCCAACTATAAAGCAAGCTTTGACAACACGTGACCGAAGTTGTTGCGCAGACTCTTGTTCAACATGTGATAAACAACCAACAACAAGCACCCCCAGTTGACAAGCGTGGTGAATTTCTCAAGGGACAACCACCGACATTCAGTCATACAAGTAACCCAATAGAAGCTGAAGATTGGCTTAGAATTGTGGAGCGACAACTTGATATAGCTCAGTGTGATGATCATGAGAAAGTGCTTTTTGCTTCCGGTCAATTACAAGGAATTACGTTACATTGGTGGGAAGTATTTCGGGTTACACAACCAGATGTAGATCAAATCAGTTGGGAAGAGTTCAAAACTGCTTTCAAATCTTATCATGTTTATGAGGGAGAAGTGGAACTTAAGATAGAGGAATTCCATAGCTTGGAGCAAGGATCCATGTCGGTCTGCGTGAGTATCGTGACAAGTACACTCAGTTGTCACGTTATGCTCGTGAGCAAGTGGATAATGACGCCAAAAAAGCAACAACGCTTTATAAGAGGATTGAGTGATTATAGGATTCGACTACAAATGATGGGCTGTGTATCCCGACTTTGAAACCATGGTGGGTAGGGCAATGGTAATTGAGAGCATCGTCAAGAGATGGATGAAAAAGAGAAAGGAAAGGCAGAGTCAATGTATAGAAAACAACACCCGGTCTCTCTTACACTTCGAGCAAGAATTCCAGCCGGGTTATCCAAGGTCGGTTGATCCATCGAATCTTGAATCTTCCCAGTTATTTCATCGGTTCAACAAGAGGACCCCAGTATGATGATCGCAATTTACTCCAAGAGCGCGAAGTGACATGCCAATGGAGGATAGTGTACCCAATAATCCAAATGCAGGCAATGAGTGTTATAATGAACTTGGTCACCATGGGGACATGTGCTTGGAGAAACAACAACAACCTGGCTATAAAAACAAGAAACAACAAAACTATGTGATGGCCAAAGTTAACCATGTGACTATGGAATCTGCACAAAAAGCCTCAGAAGTTGTGTATGGCACATTCTTAGTGAACTCCAAGCCTGCATCGGTGTTGTTCGATCGTGGAGCCTCACATTCCTTTGTTTCTGCTGAATTTGTGAAGAGAAATCCTATGATTAAGCATATCACGAAGAAAGTCATGCTAGTTAAGTTACCAGAAGGAGAAATTAAAGCTACATTGCGTTGCCCTAAGGTCACACTTAATTTAAAGGGGTTTGACTTTCGAGCAAAACCTTTTGTCCTAAGTTATTCTAGCATCGATCTGATATTGGGAACAGATTGGCTCATGGTACATCATGTAGTGATCCAAGGTGCGAACAAAACTGTGCATGTGAGAACTAAGTTGGGAAAAATGATAGAAGTCAAAGCAACCTCACCAGAAGAATTGCAATGAAACACGGAGAAGAAAGTGTCTTTCAAGCTTAGAGTGATTTGGACCTCCAAGTGTACTTTCGATATGATTTATATATCTTAGTTGAAGAAGAATGTTTGTACGAGCTTGAGAAACAATAAAACCTTGGATGAGTTATGGTTAAAGTGAAGTTTAAAGTCAGAGCATCCCATCACCATCTTCCAAATCTCGGGACGAGATTTCTCTTAAGGGGGTAGAATTGTAACACCCCAAATTATGCCTCTTTTGAAAATAGAGCTTAAATGATTTATTTTGTAACATTGTGTTCATGAAACATAGGAAACTAATATTTTTATTAAATTAAAATTTATTCTAGGAGTTAGCAACATTGTTGTGCATACATGCTGGTGCATTTACATTCTTGTGCTCAGTGGTTTTGTTTCAAAGTCCAACCGATTTCAATTTGATTTTGAAAAGAGTTTTGAAATTGTTTAGAAATAAAAAGAAAAAGAAAAGGAATTACTTGCCTCCTTCCTTCCTTTGTTCTTTCTGCCGTGATCAGCCCGTGGCCCAGCTGCTGCGTCACCTCCACCGCAGCCCAGGCCTGCTCGTCTTCCTGCTAGGCACACGGCAACAGCCCAGGTCGAGCGTGCCTCACCCATGTCCTTTATAGGAAGCCATACATGTTACCCTAGGCGCTGCCGCCGCCATCGCTGGAACCTGCAGCCCCAGAAAACCCTACTAGAACAAGTCTTCGAAGCCGCCGCGGCATCCTGCGGCCTCTTCGTCAACTCGATCTTGCCGAGCTTCACCCTGTGGAAGTCGACGCTGCCGCCCTGCCAACAGCCCGGTGCTGCCTCCGGTGCATCTCTGTACGCGTATAACAGTGCGTACGATCGTACCTCTCTCGATCTTTCTCTCTAATTATCTGTTGTTTACATGCGGATGCCAAACCTTGCAGGAACCCGCTATTGCCCCCAACGAGACCATCTAGGTGACATCCCGACCATTTGAGCCCGGCCATTGAGACCATCGTAGGTGAGATCCTGTATCCTCATCTACCTCCCTGTGTTTTTCTTTTACTAGAAGAACCGATGGCTGTAGGGCCTTCAACATGTTTGTGCCGGCGAACTCTCCATACAGCCAGCAATTGGACCACCCTACCGGCCGGTGCTGCTGTCCGTGCCCAACGCCATAGCTGAGACGCACACATGTCCAAACGCGACATCGGCCATGCACCCTGCTCAAATTCCTAGCTTTAGTTTTCCTGATGTCATGCATACAATACAAATATACCTAATATACCTGTATACAACCAACAGCCGAGATGAGCGTGCATCCCTGCTCTAAACTGTTACGATTCTTAGCTTGATGACCTCCATATGACATTATGATGACATCAATATGTTTTCTTTTGCCGATTTCCTTTAGAAAAATAAATACAGAAATACCATGGTAATACACATGTGCCTACAATCATCATGAAAGCCACCACGTAGCTAGTCCTCTGCATGCTGCTGATTCATTTTGGCTTCCTGAAGGTGCATGCTACTATACGTGCTAGTGCCCACTTCACGTAATGTGTGCATGCAAAGTTTCTCTCAACAAATCTCTAAAAGTTCCTTGCTCCGACCCACATTTGACCAGTTCCAAAAAGCTTTCAATGTCTATATATATCTTTTAGCAATATCCTTGCTTAATCAACCCTATGCTCACGTTTGTAGCTTCATAGGTTCAAGTTCGTTAGATGCTCTCATGTATCAAATTCTTTTGCAAGCTAATGAATGAAATAAGATACGTTTAGAAATAAAGCATGAGTAGTTTAAACTCGTTTTTTATTAAATTATGTTTTGATTAATCTAGTCTAAATAACTCTTCCATATGGTTTTACTCAATTAAAATAAACCAAGCATATAGGCCTTTTCTTTTATGTAATATAAATCTCTCGGTAGTCGTTTCTTTTCAACGGTAGCTCCGATTAGTGTGCTTTTTCACGTTTGTGTGTTTATATAGATGCGTAGATTAGTTTTCAAACCTTTTTCATTGCTTGGTGTATTGTTCTAATTGAGTACTATGTTTCCTATGCATGTCTGTTCGGATGCTTGTGTGGTGCTTTATGATCCTATCTAGTCGGTGAGATTTACGTGGTGAACCGAACACATTAACAATCAAGAAGGATTTATCTTGGAGCTTTGGACTTGAAGAAGGATCGATATTAAGGCAAGTATAGTTTTGGGATATGCTATCTTTAAACCATGATCATATGACTTGAATGATGTTTATGCAATGAACGTAAAACATGACTATTAGCAACATGTGGACTTGTCTCGTATTAGTCTCCTGAATTACAAGATAAACCGAGTGCCGCCGCATTTGTGGCTTTAGTCAAGTATGAGGAACTTTTCTAGTTTGTTAGTTGTTGCTGATCTTGCGGTAGCCTAGGTTGCGAGAATGGGATCATGGAGGGTTTCATTCGCCTAGATGCTCCCTCATGGGACGCTAACCGACCGGTTAGGGACTTTTGAAAGACTTCATAGTGAACCCGCGCCGACTTTCCTTGGGAGAGGTTAAGAGGCTTGCTACCTCGGGCTTAAAGGGCAAATCACGACTCACAAAGAAAGTGTACACCTCTGCTTGTAGTAAAATCGTATATCACCGTGCTCACGGTCAATGAAGCGCCTTGGAACCTTTGCATTAAAGATGATGACCTATGTTTGTTTAACGGTTCATAATTTATCGTTTATGCTCTATATTATTATGTTATAGTGATCATGGTATTTGGGTAAGATATTGCCTTGCTATTCTTGTTGAGTTCGACATGGACTCACTCTTGCTATTCCTCCACACCTCGGTGAAGTTTAGGCTTGTGATCAACCAAATACCGGTCCCCGTGGAGTCCGCATCGGAGGATCCGAGTGTTTTCCGCACCGCCTGCTAGCTGAGGTTATGTTCTTTATATTTTGTTCGTTATATTTTAAGCATTGTTGGCTTGATACTACCCTTTACTTGTGACTATATGTGAGATTTGACTTCCGGGGCTCACATATGGTGTATACTTGGTTTTGTTCTTAAAACCGGTGTTACATCTTCACCATCGCTAAGTGGTGCTATCTCCTCATTTCCCTTCTTCCTCATTCTCATTTTCAACAACACCTCCATCATCCTCAACATCTCCATACTGGTGATTTCGATGGATGGCTTCATGTAAATTTGCATTGTAAGCTTCCAAACCTTGCACTGAACTTCTAGGGCACGCAATACGATGTATGGCTAGTATCATATCTTGCCTTTCAAACTCCCTCTCGTGAAGTATATTAAATAAAACTTGACGACATTCTTCATAGTCTAGATCACGCCGTTCCACTTCACCTTCTGCGCATCACCAATCTGTAAGGTAGCATCCTCATTGGCTCGAGTAGCTTCATCCAACTCTTCGATGAGCCTTCCTATTTCAACAGAGATCAACAACCTTGTGAAGTACCTTCTTCCCTAGCTCTGTTTGCTTCTGCCAACTCTCTGGTAAGCCTTTGTATCACCGCTGATAAATCAGGCCTACTAGTGCTGCTGCTAGCACCATCATGTCTTGGAGCAAGTTGGTGTCGAGGAACTCCTTTGGGTCCTGTCTTCTTTGTTGGGGTCAACTTAGTACGGGCCATCCTATAGATAGGAAAGATTGAATTAAGGATGGATCACTAAGATTATCGGGTTAGCAAGCATAGGATTGATATACCTAACCCAAACCACAATTAAGGGAAAGTGATTAATAGGTTAATTAAGCATGATGCATGAATCGAACTTACGAAACTATGCGTAAAACTAAACTTATTATTTAGGGCAATATACATGTTACTCCACTACAAAACATTGGAATTATAAGAAAGGATTTACAAATTGATTCAAGATGAGCTATAAGCAATTTGGACCAAATTAAGAGTTTAAATTAATTTGACTCAAATCATTTTAAAGTTTTATAAAATAATACTACAATGAATCGTGATTATTGCTCTGGTACCAATCGTAATGTAACCTCCTAAATTACAGGGCCCACATGCACTTATCATTGTCATTAAGACCTCGATCGTTATGCACGAAGTTCCCAATAATCTAGAAAGTACTATTAATTTTCCGAACAGGATCTCATTAACAAGTCACTCCAAATTACAACATTTTTATTCAAAATACATCGAGTAAACGGCGGAAAGATTACATAACCATAAGTTTACAAACCATTTGTTCAAATACGCAAACTTAAATATCATTATTACAAGCCTGATATTATTGGAGTAACATTATACATAAAAAAACACTGACAACCCTGCCCGAGGGTTCAACTCTACTCGTCATCTTCCTCCTGGTAGACCGTCATGCAGCAGGGACCAAAACAAGCCCCTCATGACCTGCTCCTGCAACAAGGGTCAAAGAACCCTGAGTACGGGGTACTCAACAAGACTTACCCGACCAAGAAAAGGGGAGAAGACTCAGGAATGCTGGTCTTAGGAGTCAAGGTAAGGTTTTAGCAAGAATCAAAGACTCTTTTGCAGAAAAGCTTACTATAAATGAATCCTTACTTTCAATATTTTTAATTCAGATTAGTAGCTCATATACTCTAGGTTATCCTATTCTAGAGCCAACATATTTTCTTATTCCAACTCTCTTTCCTCAAAAACATATTCCATCATTTACTACGATGCAGGTCAGGGAATCGGGTCTCCTTCTCCGAGAAGCAACGGCGATTCATGAACCGATTATACCCAGCTGGGGATCCCTAACCACACGACATATGTAGCACTTAAGCTTGCATATATCAACCCTCACTCGGTTCGTCAAAACGGGACTTGGGTCCATCGCCACCCGAGCACAAGATACTCCACCTCCCTACCCCGTCCCTAATGACGGTTTGACCCGTTAGGGGTGGGTGCGTGCTACTCCACGCCATCTCTCCACTCCGGTGCGTGGTTGCCCGTTCCCGATTTGGCACACCCCGAGATCGAGCTTACGGGGCATGTGGCCGATTAGTTTCGTCGACTGACCGGGACCCCGGTCGACGTGCCATTGACCCAAACGGCCTCGAGGCGCAACTTGCGTTCAAAAAGTCCCGATTTCACTCGGGGCCAAAACAACGGACGGTCCCTAAACGACCAACACGGGGCAAGCGACTAGGTATCCCGCCCGGCTTTCAACCTACGTCCCGTCCGATCTCAAATTCATCACTATATCTCTTTCTTTTCCTCGAAACAAGCACCATCTCCTCAAATAAAACATTTTGATGAAAAAGCTTAACTAATTAAGCGGGGCTAAGCATCACTAAGCATTTTCAGAAATGAAACAAGTTATCAAGGATGGTATTGAAATAAACAAGGATGGAAATGTAGCAATTAGGTTATCACTCAACTCCTAATTACTTAATGCAACATAGCATAGACATAAGTGATATAAAATTTTAAAACATCAAGAAAGGGTTTAATGTAACGGGCTTGCCTTCGTTGACGGAATAAACTATCCTCTCGAAAAACCAGGAAATCCGAACCCGCTTCCACCGGATGATAAACCTCTTCCGAACTTGCTCTGACCGATACTCGATCTCGCTCACTACACCTAAAATAATATATGCCTCAACATGATGCCATATATTTTAATATGATGCTTACGGGTGCATGCAATGATAACAACTTGAGTACAACTTTCCTTCACACGATAAAGTTGCAACCCAACAAAAAACCAATTTGTTAAACTACTCTACAAGATATCATCACCATTGCCTAAAGAGTTCTCAAGGACCACTTAATTGTGATATGATCCAAGATTCACAAAACAATACAAAAAGTCACACAAAAACCTAATTTATTTGACACTAAACAAATTATAAATCACATGAAATAATAGAGCCTAGAAAAGAAAATAATTTAAACTTGTCAAAATGACCCCAACCTTTTATACAAGTAGAACACATCATAAAACAATACCAAATAAATTTTCATGATTTTTGAATAAATATTTTATTTTCTAAAAATCATAGAAGATGCATTTTTCAATTAAAGATTGTATTTTTAAATCATGCAAGAACTACTCAAAATCAAAGTTTCAAATTTTTCATAAGTAGATATACTCATAAGAAGGTTCTACAAAAAAATTTTCAGAATTTTTGAAGCTAAATTTAATTTATATGAAATTCACAAAAACAGATACTATTCAAATAAAGAAATTCATAAAAGATTTCATAAAAGGAAAAAGGTTTGGTGGACTTTGGCCCGACTCTTGTCTTGTGACCCAACACTGTTTCGGCCTACTACTATTCATAGTTGGCTTGGTTACTATTCCGATATGGGTCAAGAGCCACGTGCTCTGATCGTCGGCTTTGGCACCATTCACGCGCCCGTCGTGCCGTGGGCCACCGACACATGGCTAAGACGGTGGCCATCGCTTTAACGGCGCGCGCTGGCGTTCCGGAAATGCTGGTTATGGTAGCGGTGGAAAGGAAGGCTCGAAGGGGCAAAGGCTCACGAAAACACGATCGCGCACGCCAGATTGGGCGGAGGCGGGGGTGGAGCTAGGTCACCGGCGAACGATGGCGGCTCTACGCGCGGCAAGTCGGCGTTCAGCGACGTCGAGCTTTGGCTGGGCAAGAGAAAAGGCCGATCATGACCACGGCACCAAGGCAATTCCATTTGTGCATAAACTTTGGCCGAGACTCACCGAGCAAAGCGGGCAACTGGGCGACGCCTGCTCCGCTTGGGCGGCGCCCGACGGCCCCTCCGAGGAAGAAAGGTTCGCGACGCGGTCTAGGAAGGGAGAAAAGGGGTTCTTGACGGGGACGGAGGGAGCGTGAGAAGGTTCTGGCTCTTTGGCGAACTAAGACGGCAAGAGAAGCTGGACGACGAATTCGAATTCCCTACGACGGCGACAACTCCGGCGGTGGTTTCCTCGAAAAGAAAAAAAGAACGACGGCGACGACTTATATAGGGAATGGAGGGCGTGGACAGGTGGATGGCGATGTCTCGAAGCCCCCAGCTGGCTACCGACGTCCGAGGATGACCAAAGCAAAGAGACGGCCACGCGTGCGGGCGGCCGACCGCCGGCAAGATGGAGGGAAACAGGGGAAATCGCACATCGTAGAACCTAAACCTAGCTTTTGAATTTTGATCAAATTCTCCCAAATTTGAACTGAACTTGAAAAACTCCAAAGCAACTTGGCCTAATTTTTTCAAGATCTACAATTTTTCACAATTGGAAGATTTTCAAAATTCGGCCTCTAAATATGACTTTTTGAAATGGGGTCAAAAGGGACAAATTTGAATCCAAAATTACTTTCAAATTTATTCAAAAACTTTAAAAACTTTGTACACCTCTTTTGTACATCAAAACAAGATCTACAACTTGGCTTTTGGAAATTTTTGCAAATTTTGCTTAGATTTTGAATTATGGAAAAGGGGATAAAAGAGAGGATGGAAAAATTAGGGTTTTCGAAGCTCAATTCAAATTTGAATTTGATTCAAATTTCGTTTCCCACCTATTCTATCAAACCCTCATTCAACAACACACTTAGGATCAAAAACATAAATTTAAAATTTAATCACTCTAAAAAATTCTTAAGCACAAACATTTCTCTAAAAAATAAACTTATTTTAATTTGATGCATTTCAAATTTTCTAATCATGCATGCTTTGCAATGATCATGATGACATGGCATG